>CM070618.1:24506738-24775311 GCA_036346255.1 Ampelocalamus luodianensis
TTAGTTAAGCCTCTCATTTAGATTGAGTTAAGTTGGAATCCATTTACCGGAGATCCAGAGTTATGTCCTTAAGGCCATGCTTAGTCTCGGTCTTACGGAGATAACCCGATCCCCACACCGCGTATGAACCACCCCCAAGTCAGCAGCGTCGTCCCCGCGAACCGGATGCGGGACACGACGGCTCGCGCGGTGCTATGCGTTGACCAACCGGTCCAGCAGGCCGAAATGCCAGTCCGAACACCCAGGGTCGTGAGCCGTACCTGCAAATCAATTTCTAGTTAGCAATTATGACACAATTAGTGGGTTCAATTACTTATAGCATAGCTCTGGAAATTCTACAAATTAAGTTGTATTCTTGCATAAGTCTACTGATTTTTTGATCATAACCTACCATGCTTTTGAAAGTAACCTACCATGATTTCATATGCAAACCTAAGACTGCGCTATTTACAACTATTAACAATATGCGTGGACCCTGTCAATTATAAAATAAACAAGGTATTACATAGGTTTGTCAATTATAAAATAAATAACAAAGAAATTAAAAGCATTAATGTTAATTGAGCATTTAAATTATATTCCAATGGCAAATAAATCATATTTGGTATGTTCTTAGTGCCACCAAAACACTTTACTCGAACACAGTGGTAATAAATATACAATTTCATGAAACCCAAGTTGCAAATACGCAATTTTTCCTACAAAAGGCTATATTACGTTAACACCTGTATAGGCTGCTATGGATTGCGGAATACTTAAAACATCATCATTACTATGGATATTTATAATGGGTGAAGCTTTCAGGAAAAAAAAAATCAAAATTTCACATGTTTTGGAATCCTATGGGTTTGGAACCATGTATCTGTGATTTTTGTCTTAGTATTTTTAATTCCTTAATCCACCAAAACTATAAATAAAATGTTATCAATTCTTTATTGTGCAAATAAATACATGTATTTAACAATATATAAACTAGCATTTGCGAAGTAACACATTATCGTTCATCAAGCCCAGGCACAATTAGCGCAACACGCGAAATAGTACAACTAAATTATTTTTCACCGACAAATTTTTCCTCCATACGAACGTCCAAACTAATTGTATTAACCATGCTATCTCCAAACTAAGATTTTTTAAATTCATCTACTATTATTTTATTTGCTAACAATATGTCAATACACATGATGTTGCTTGCTAACCTACCATGGCTTCAAAAGTACACGCATACAAAATAATGCTAGAGACTCACCATCGTTGTCGATGCGAAGAAACTTTTTTCCTCCTCTCCCTCTCCTTTCTTTCTCTTCTTTCTTCACTCTCGGCGTCGCTTTCTCAAATCGTGACTGTTCTCACAGCTGGCCGCACGCGTGCGGAATATAAGCACCCCAAGTCGCCCAACGGTTGGGCGACTAGGGTCCAACGGTGAGCAACAGGTGTCCTAGTCGCTCCACTGTACGACGACTAGGACCGAGTCGCCAACCGTTGGGCGACTAGGAGGCCAAAGGTCCAGTCGCTTCACGGTGAAACGACTTGGACATCTATCGCTCACCCGTTGGGCGACTAGACCAAGTCGCCTAACCGTGGAGCGATTCGTGATTATTTCTGTCAAAAAAATTAAGTAGTATTATTTCTATAATTCTGAATAAAAAATAGATTATTTTAAAAAAAATCTTATTGTTGTTGTTGCTATTGTAGGTTCTGAACTGTGTGCAAAGTACGCTTCATTGAGCGTGTTGCAGCAAGAGGAAATCAGAGTCCAATGCAAGCTCAACGACATAAGTGGCGAGTTTTTTTTTGCTAAAATAGCGTTGTTGGCGTATGCAACAGCAAAACTAGCCACCCGCGTGCATCAAAGAGAAAAATGACACCTTGTCCATGCCCCAGAGGACTGGATTTGCAGATGATGCGACACATGGCGAATCTGACCCAAGGGGCGTAGAAATACCCCATCCGGCTCCTAGGGGCGCGGAAATAGGCATTTCTTGCCCCCATAGGCGCGGATTCTCTCTCTTTCAGAAAAGTACTATTTGTAGGAATTTATAAATATAGTAAATGAGCTCAAAAAATTATGAATTTTTTGGGAAACCTCCTGACACAGTGTACTTGCTTGTGTAATTTTTCTATAATTTTATATGTTCTGTATTTTTCTCGAAAATCCTTTAAGGCTGCTGTTTGTATGCAAATAAAATAATCGATTTGAGAAAAATTTCAAAAACATGCACAAAATACTTTCCATATTTATTCTCAATATAATTATCCTAAGTTTGTAATTTTTTGATGTTACAAATTGAGTGATCAAATCAAACAAAACCAAAAATTGTAGAAAGTAAAAGGAGCACAACGGAAAATAGTATTGGTACCCGAAGTCAACCAGGACGTAGAGGAAATCGTACTCCGACTTCACGGCAACATTACGATATGGTTTTTATCTTCTTTACGAAGACTGCGATGAGAATAGGGTAAATATGATGGTAAAAAAAGAAGAAGTAAATATTATCGTATGTATCAAAATTTTCGTTCGACATTTTTTTTTCATGTGGTCAGCCGCTTGGCCCGCTCCTATTGATCGGATCAAACTTTTGTTGTCGGAGAGGGGGTATTATCATATATGACAAAATCATATCAAACAATATTATTCGGATTTACAGATAATCCAGGGACGCCGAAAACAAGATTTTAGTTTCTATCATAGGGTATCTCCAATATAACTCTCAATTCATGAGCACTAAACAACTGTAATACCCCAAATTTCAATTTAGCGAGAATCTTGTTCGGGAGAGCAAAAATTAATTTAAAGTCAGGGTTTTTGGGAGAATTGAGGACTTGGGCCTCCGGCCCAGGCCAAGGCAACCTTGGCCGGCCTTGTGTGGGCTAAGGAGGAGGGAGGCACCTAAGGCCCAGCCCAAGCCGCCCTTTCCCCTCTCAAACCCTAGCCCCACCACCCTTTTCTTTCCCCCTTGGCCGAAATTTCCCCCTCCCCTTGTTGGCCGCCTCCTCTCCCCTCATCTTTCTTTGGTGCTGCCCCTCCCTCCATGGTGGCTGCCCCTGCTGTGGTGCCTCCGCATCTCGCCCACGGAGTGCTCCCGTTGCCGGTCTTCGCGAGGAATCAAGAAGGGACAGCAGGTTGTTCGGCCAAAGGAGGTGAGGAGGAGGAAGATCATCTTCTCCAAGGTTCTTCCGCCTACATCCTGGTTGCTTCAAGGGTAACGAATGCCGATCCTCATCGTTTGATTAGTCGTAGAGGAGAAATCGTTTCGAGTTGTTTAGATCAGAGTCGGTCTGCAGTATTTTTCAATCTGTCCAGATTGTTGCGTGGACGATTTCGGGTTCTTAGAGGCCGAATCAGAAGTGTTGATCTCCTAGAGTTATGTAGGTTTTGTTCTTAGCTTTGGTGGCAGCCAAGATCAAAAGTTATGTTAGTTTTCGTCTCTGCTGTCCAGAATCCTGACGAGAATAAACTGTCAAGTTGTCTTTTAAATTATGAGGGTGTTAATGGAAAATTCAGGGCTTTCACCCAACTAGGTTATTGTAGGCCTTGGTCTTAGATTTTGATATTGTTAAAGAACGCTCAATTCGGAGTTGTAGATTAAAAGTTATGATCGTTTTCTTACTGCTGTCTTATTTATGTAGACAGTTTCTGTTCTGCTGTTTCAGTTATCTGTCAGTAAATTAAATTGGCCGAATTGGGTTACCTTGTCAACTAGAGTATTGTAGATATGTCAGTTAAGAATCCATAGAAATTGGTCTCATCTCATTCCGAGTTCCAGACCAATAGATATGATTTTTACCGTTCTGCTGTCCAGTTTCGGGTTGTGCTTGAGTAGTCTGTTTTCAGATTAGAGCTAACTAGTTAATTGTGGGTTATCGGGAAGGCGTTGTAGAACCTTATTGGAAGCGCTCTGTTATATGTTGTATTTATTTCGAGTACTTACTTCTGTAGGCAGAGAGGCTTCGATTTAGGGACATCTTCTTTACCTACTACCGCAGCGCTTCGCGGAAGGCAAGTACTTTGATGTTCATATGTTGGAGTATGATGCATGCTTGATGATCAGATTGTGTTTTTCTCGATATCCACGAGAATATTCAAAGTTTATGTCCTTTTCTTATGTGTTATATACATGAGTATATATATGATGTCGTTCATAATTCATTCTTCAGTTCATGCATCCTGTTTCATGTGCCTTCCACGGGAGTGGATTATAAGACCCATCAATTCCAGTATGGGCACGTAAGACCCACTAGTCCAATGTGGGTAGTTTTGGACACCCGTATGAAACGTTCTTCATACGGGATTGGGATCCCTGTATTTTGGTTAAATACGGGCTTAAGTGCACACCGACGGGTGTGTCACTAGCTATACCGGTATAAGCATGTGTGCAATCCATTCTTTTCATTAGATTCATTCATTCTATTCATCCATATACTCATTCGGGGGTATGTTTGCATTATTTAATGATGAAGTCTTGTTCGTATTTGTGGTATGTTCATTTATTCACTGTACTTGCTGAGTCACGGACTCATTCTTGCTTTGTTTGTTTTATTTTAGGTGATCATTTATGCTGGCTCTATCGGGAGGGAGTAGATACGCACTAATCATGCAATTCACCATATTCAAGTTCAACAATATGATTTAGTTTTTATCGCTCATTCGTTAGGTGATGAACTGTAATAAATAAGTTTAAATGGTGAAGGAAGGATACCTTCTCCATTTTATGATTGATTATGTATTGCTTGTGATCTTCGATCATCCTTCGTTACACTTGCTTGAATTCAGACTATTGTCATGCCATTTCTATTAAGTAGTGATTTCTTTATATCATTAGTTGATATTATTCAAATACTTCCGCATTATGGATGTATGTTAGATGATTTAGGTGACATCTTGGCTTCCGAATAGACGGTGTTACAACAACCGTATTTCAATACCTACAATCCACTAAGTGACATATTATCAACTACCATAAAATACTTGTTGGTTTCTAGCAATTTTCTTACAACAATTTAAATTCCTAAAAGAGGGTACACCTATGCAAGATCAATTGCGTCTTCAGCAATGTCTCTATGTTTCTGCTGTCCAATCGTTTTTGTGAGCATGATCAATCCACTTGAAATAATCAATCCATTAAATACACCAATTTATCTTTTAAGGTCTAATCCACTCATCCCTACACTAGGATCTAATCATCAAAATTGACACACTCATGCTAGGTTAAAGATATACCTTCTTTATCCATAGTCAACTCTGATCTAGGTACATCAATTCATCAAAAGATCATCCATTCAAGGTGAGTTTGTAATCCAACCATAATCCAATTAGTCTGAATCTCTAACTTTGTCCAGATCAAGTTATCCACAATAATTATCTCAGTTCAATTCACAATATTAACTCGATGTCTTCCAAAGCCTACTTACCCTCAAGCCTTATATAAATCCAACTGTCACCTTTAATCATCCCTAATTAAGCGAATTATATCATCCTTAGGACAACTATTCCCATAAGGATAAATCTCATATTCAATCCTCATAGTCATCCACTATACACCATTCAATCACCTAATCACTCTTTATCTCTAGAAGTATTACGATCCGGTTATATACTCAAATACATCTTCACAAATCTCAAATTATCATCATGAATATCCATCGAATTTTATAATATCATCACAGTTCCAATTTCTAACTTTATCACGCTAAACCTGAATTCGGACTCACAGTCTTATCGACATAATGACTAAGGCATACCATAAGCCTAAATCCTTAAGTGAACCCATAAATTAATTATTCAAGCCTACTACGAGTGTTTTATGAATTTGTAGCATCCCAGTTTCTAGAGTTTTTGATAATTTTCAAAAGTTTAAAAATAACCATTTGGTTTATTAAGTTGTTGAAGCTTAAACTGAAATTTTAGATTTCAAAAACAATTTAATTTGAATAAATCAAACTTCAATTAACTTAAAGTTAGTTTATTTGGGTTTTTATGGATTTTAATTTGGGTTTTCCCTTGTCCCTTAAGTTAAAATCTATTTTAATTGCGAAATTAAAAACTAAAGTATAGTTAAAAGTATTTTTATTAAGTTCTAAATAATCCTAGAAATTTCTGTGTATTTTTCTAGAATTTTTGGACTTTATTAGCTATTTTCTAAAAGCCTTTTTGGTTTTCTAGCATTTCTTTAATGGGAAATGCATTTTAATTCCCTCCTTTGGCTTTGGGCCGAATTCCTCCTTCGCCCATCTCTTTCTCTCCCTAGCTGCCCAACTTTGCGCCCGCTCAAGTGTCACCAACTCGTGAGGACCGGTTTATTTGGCTTGTAATGCTTAACCATCCACTTGGTCTTAGCATCACAAATCAAATAACCCAAGCCTCGAGATATGTATACTTCGCAGAAATACAGTATACACACCTCGTTACAAAATCATGCATCAATTCCATACATTCACATAGAACCGAAGCAAGCGACAAACTAGAAGACATACTTAAAATAAAGTTATTACAAAAGGAGGGCCGACCGGCCAAATGTCATACAAATATCTAAGTAATTAGCGGAAGCAAAAGTGCCATAAGATGACGATAAACAAAAGCCAATCAGTGTGCCTCAAACCCACAAGGCAACCAACCGGACCGCCAAACTAGTCGTCCCAGAAACCACACATCTCACAAAAGTGAGGCCCTTAGGGCTCACCTTCTTCCTCTCAGAATCATCATTAAAAGCAAATGAGTACAAAAATTATTTTTGTACTCGCAAGACTGACGTGTAAGATAACATAACTATAATTAACTACATGCAAGCTTTATTTAAGTGGAGGGGGCTATGGGCTTATTTTCAGCATAAAGCAAGTTTTATTTGCAATAAGGTAATACATTTAAGAGCAAGTTTGCAATTAATTTTTATTGTTCAAATAACAGAGAGGCAATTATAACAATAGATAGATGACACAACATCCTGGAAGTGACTAACCCAATAGCCACCACAACAATAGCATGAAGTACCCCTTCATACCACCCATGTCAAGTTTTAAGTTTTTAAAAGGTTGTAGTCTAGTTCTTGCACGACCTTACCAAGCAATGTCCATAACCTAGGACGAGGCTATTCGAATAGTTTAAACCCTGCAGGGGTGTACCAATGTACCCACATGATAGACCACCTTTCCACCAGCCACGGTTAGCATACTTCCTTTGGTATGCCGGCACGGCTAAGTCTAACAAGACGATTTACAATGGATGATGCTAATTAAGAGCCGCAACCCACAGGAGAAGGACACATTAGACAGCCTAACCGGTCTGCTAATGCTCCCCTCACACACCACATACACACACACATTTTTAACACACCCACCGACCAGCTCATAATTAACACCTCCCAAAGTACTTAGTCAAGAGAGGTCCCATATCCCTTTCGTGTGGTTAGCACGCAATAAGCGCTTGGCTTAGTGACACAAGTAACTCGGTCCTTTGGGACTTAGGCACCATTCCAATCACACCCAACAGATCACACCAACATACCATTATGCCCAAGTCAAGATATAATTTTTGTTTTCAGTTTTTGATTTGCAAATTAGTAAAACACAAGGGCTGGACATAATGGAATAATATTAGCATTTGTGTGATCAAGATCACCGACTAAGTCGATGATCGCCCCATACTACCGATAACTAGGCATGGCTAAGCAATATTTATGCGTAATCTACTAAGTGACAAGAGCTCATCCAACGAACTCTAATCACAGCAAATAACCTAGGCTTAGGTAGTAGAGGATAATTATTTACCTACAGATTATGCAACTAGAGGATTAACTAATCAATTTAACCACAAATTAGCAATGCATACATACGAGTTAAACAAAGTATTAGACTTTAAAAGTAATGAGATTAAATGGGAAATGATCAAACTGCTTGCCTTGCTGGAATTGCTCTTGCTGTAGAGGAGGATTCTCAGGTTCAATATAATCTTCGGAACCTAACGCGAAAATGCGATAAAACCAAATAAGAACGAAGAACACCAAACAAAACTCAACAGCAAAAGACATCCAAATCCCATGAAATTTACACAGCAGCTAGAGGTTGATTTTAGGCAATTTTAGGAACAAGAATTACTTCATTTGGACTTAGCATGAAAAAGTTATAGCTAAACTAAGTTCCCTCAGCCTGAAAAATCCTAATTAAATTAATTTCAGCTACTGTTCATGACAAAAATTTATAGAATGATCTGGAATCTAAAATTTTTATGGTAGGTAGCTAAGGTCATCCTAAGAACAACAAAGTTGAGTTCACATCATTTGGAGTTATAATGAATTAGTTATGATTTTTCGAAGTTGTAAAACTAGCATATATCACTTTTCAGGAACATAAATAAGGACAAGGCCTAGTTCATATTAAAGCATGTCCACAGATAAATTTTACCAAGTTGAGTTTGCTCAGTTTGGAATTACAGAGGAAAAGTTATATAATTTACATTTGAGATAATTTCTAAACATGCTTCCCTATTGAACATTTTAATACATCCTAAACCAATTTCCAGAACAGCATAGTGACTACATCTATTCTCAGATTAAAATTTATCCTACCACAAAGCTACTGTGATTTGAATCATTCAAAAAGGAGCTAAGACGATAAAGATATTCACAAATGAAATTCTGAACATTTAAAAGACTTTGAAAACCAGCTCTCGGGGGAGGTCCAAATGAACTGAAGGAAACAGAGAGGTCATGGCCGTCGATCTTGCATCGCACGGCTACGGCTCATGGCTCACTGACAGCGCATCGCGCGACGCAAGACCGGGAGGTCCAGCCGTTGAGATCGATCCAACGGTCCGACGAGGTAGCACAAAGACACGCGAAAATCCCGCGCGGCGGTGCTTGACGCGCATAGGGGAGGTCGGGGCCGTTAGATCAAGATCTGGCGGTCCCGAGCACTAGGGGAGGTCCTAGAACTTCAAAACCCACGGAGGAGGTCTGGACGGTCAGGATTTCTCGGGGGAGGTCCTGACGGTCTAGATCTCCAAGGGGAGCTCCTACGGCTTAAGTCCACCGAGGAGGTCCCGACGGCTAAGATCTCTCAGGGGAGGTCTTAACGGTCACGATCCAGCGAAGGAGGTCCGAACGATCAAGATCTACCAGGGAGGTCTTGAACGATCCAGATTAACTCGAGGGAGGTCCGGCGGCGGGTTTTAGCGGGAGGAGATCCGGACGGCTCGGATGGACTTGGGAGGTCCCGACGGTCTAGATCGAGGTGGTGGGGAGGTCTGGACGGCTAAGATCTCCACGGGGAGGTCTTAGACGGTGTAGATCTGCCCAAGAGAGGTCCTGACTTAGCTTCTCCGAACAAAGGACCAGTGGGAGGTCTTGAGGTGGTCCTTGCAAAAATGACCAAGTGAGGTCTTTTTGCAAAGAGGACCCCGAGGGTGGTCCTACGGCCCTGATTAGACCTTGGGAGGTCTTCACGGCAGAGATCAAAGTAGGAGGTCGTGAGGGGTGGTCTGAGCGGTGACTAAGAACGCGACCACAGGAGGTCTAGGCCCACGTGCAAGTGACAGGTGGCGGCTTCCGACATCTAATAATGGCGAGACACACTAAATGACGCGCGGGAGACACCGCAGGGTTTTAACGATTTGGGCCCACGCGACAGAGCCTCAATGAGGGCGGCTTTAAGACACGAACAGATCCCTAATGATTGAAAATCATTGGACAATAATGGTGTCCGAGAAATCTGACGAAAACGGGAGCTCCCGCCGGCAAATCCCCGAGAGACTTCAACGGGTTGCCGCGGCGATCATCGGCCATGGCGGCGCCATCAAGATCGGAATGGACTCGCAATAGCGACATGAACCTAGTGGTGGCAATCTCGCCGGCGACGGTGGCTCTAAACGCCGGCTAGCCGGAAATGAAAAAAAGCTAATACTGGAACTTGAAAACAACTGAAAGCTTCGGGGTGGTCTCAAGAAATGGTACCCTGACGACTATGGACTAACAAGGACTACCGGATGGAGGGAAGCTCTAAAATTGGTCGAGAGGACTTGCACAAGAAGAAGCTCACGGACTTGAAGAAGAAGGTCAGAAATGGCACCGAGCAAAATGAGTGGCACAAGTATCAAAAGTGCTTCAATAAGGTTCAAATTACCGAGCAATTAATTTGAAAATGGGCGACTCCTGAGGAAGAAGATGCCCAAATCTGAATTTGAACAAACCCCAAATTAGATCCTGCGAATCAAATCCAAAATTAAGTGAGGGGATATGTTCAAGATGGTAAGGAGGTAGGAATGGTGCGAAAATTTGTGGGGGAGAACCACTGGAGCACCAAGAACACCACAGGAGCTCCACGGGTCAACAATGAGGATTGTCGGATTTTGAAGTATTAAGCTCCAAAGTTGAAGTGGAGCTGGAGGGTGGTCTAAAGAGAGACCAGGAGATATGAGAGGTGCTTAAAAAGCTTGGAAAGGGTTAGGGTTTGACAGAAGTCCTTCGGAGAGAATGAGCAAGGCTCGAGACCACCAAAGTGAAAAGGTGAAAAGAGGTAGGTTAGGGCATGGCATGGCCGATCCTGTCTCCCACAACATTTGATGTCGACTAGGCGGTGTAGGGAACATGAAATGACACTGCCATTACTCCCCTACTGCTCACACACGCCCAGAGGTTGAAGACAACCAATAATGCATTTGAGTGATTATTGGCCGTCGGATCTATCGCGAACGACTTCGATCACATAGCTCTAGTGCTTTCAAAAATGGCAGAGGAGGAGGAGGGGAGGTCGTGGGCCTTTAGATTGGGGATGGGCGGCCACGAGCACCCCAAGCCTCCGGAGGCTAGCGCACCTGGGGAGGTCGTGGGCCTTAGATCTCACATCCCACGGCTCCGCTGGCACGCGCACGGTGCGATTAGGTGGACATGGTTCGACCGGGTCAGTCGAGTTAGGCTCGGGCTTGAGCCCGAGTCTGACTCGAACCACAGTTGAATTTTTGACTTTTGAAAAGGGCTGGGCAATGAAAAATTAATTGAGGTAGCAAAATGACTCCAAAAATTCTGAAAATTTTACAGGAGCTTGCTGACTAGGATATTGACATTGTGTAAAAGTTCCAGAGGTTTTGGTGTTGCACATTTTCCTCCAAAAATTCTACAATGAGCTAGGCCAAGGTTTAACCAAGATTTGAATTGGGTTGACTTGCCTCCAAAAGTATTTAAACAATTTCTATAAATCGTGAAATTTTTCAGAGGAGTCCCACACCAATCCTATAACTTAGGAAAGGTATTCCCAGGAGATGATCAAAATGTTTGACATGAATATTTTCTTGGAAGCTCAAAGTTTGGATCAAAAGATTTGTGACTTTGTATTTCCATAACTTTTGTACAAGATTTGTTTGGTACAACAGGAAATACATGATGTAAGAAAAAGTTTTTATTTCTACTCATTTTCTTACATTTGAAACACAAGTCTAAATATTGGGATGTTACACAACCTCCCGCACGCCCACGAGCCTTCCTCTCTTGGGAACCGTTCGATCGAAATCGAACGGCCTCCATCGCTCAGCACATTCGGCGGTTTGAACATCCATATCGTTTTGAGTCGTCCGATTGAAATCGAACAGCCTGATCGCTTAAAAATGTTCGGCGGTCCGAACTTCCATATCGTTTTGAGCCGTCCGATTGAAATCAAACGGCCCAGCCTCCTCCACTTTTACCAGGCCGTTTGCGCCTCCCTCACTCTCACTGCCATGCGGGCCCCACCAGTTAGCGACTGTCGCCATTGGTCATCCCCTACCTCCCACCAGTTGGGAGCCCACGTCGAGCGCGTGCACGACGTCAACGCCTGCGCGGCTTTTGCGCCGGTCACACCTGCCCCGTCGCATCGCCTTGACATGCGCATTGAAGGTAGTGTGCTCCGCCGCACCCGCTGCCATGCCTTGTCACCTCCGCACCGCTCGCTTTGTATCGGTCCTCGTCGCCGCGCAGAGCATGTCACCGCCCGTTGCCGTCCACCTCTCTCCAACCTCCTTGAGCCCTATAAATGTGCGCATCAGGTGCACATTGAGCTCCTCCCTCGTTTCCCTCACTTCCCCTCGCTTTCCCGCTTTCCTCCGTCCCGATTTGAGCTTCTCACTGTCGGCCACCGTGCGACGCCGCCACCTCTAGCACCGCCGCCATGCCTCCTTCGCCACCAACAACCTCACCTCCGGCATCGCAGAAGCATGGGCCTCCCCGTGCGCACCTCCCCTTCACCGGAGCCTCGTCGGAGCGTCACCTCCACCTTCAACCGCCGCCACCGCCGGCCTTCCCGTGCCACCGCATCCTCAAGACCTAGCACACCATGTTCCCCGTGAGCCCTCTCCCTTTGGGTGCCCTCACTGCCGCCCAGCTCACCGCTGTTCGCCGGCGAGCCATCAGGCCCCTAGCGCCACCGGCTCGGGTGTTGACGTGGCTGCCACCTGGCGCCACTTGCATGCCACCTCAGCCCTCCGGTGACACGGCTGCCTAGTCAGCAGCCATGTGGATTTCCCAGGTTTTCCCGTTGGAAAAAAATTCAAACCAAAAATGAAATCCCGTGCTGACGTAATAAATCCTTTTTCCTTTTCAAAAATAATTCCAAAAATCAGGAAAATCCCTTTTTCTTGATTTTCAAACTTCCGAAGGCCATATCTTTGTTCAAACTCCGATTTGAGTTAATCCAATTTCTAAATTCATCTAAATTCCTCCTCTTGCTGTTAGTGCTTATTTGGTATTTATTTGAATTTTATTTGGAGTTGTTTTATTTACTTAGCTTTGTTCGCACGTAGATACCGGCATTTTGGAAGATTTCTCGGACCCGACGACCGAAGCACCCGAACTCTTCAACGAAGGCAAGTTGTAGACCCTTGATCATATTGAACCCATCTTTCTAAACGTATATTGTTTGATATAAACATGCATGGCTAGTTGTATAAAAATAGTTTTGGGAATAATTAATTACCTAATTGCCATTATGCCTCCTTGATAAATTACAAATGACATGTATCCTTGAATGACATGAACCCTTGGACACCTTAGGAGGGTTTATTTTAGTTGGACTTATTGTACCACCAACTTGGGTATCGTATATGCTTAGCTAATGCTTTAGTTATACGATGGATTCATGATCACATACTCAAAGAATGATTAAGTTTGACTAAATGAAATATGGAATTGTGGCACAACCACTTGTATTAAAATTTATGTGTCATGACAAGGGTTGTCATTTGGCCGGGTTATACCAAAAATGATTTCATACTCAGGCGAATGAACGTGCAGTAAAGGGGGAGAATTTTGGGATGAGGATGCCTCGCCTGAGTAGCACTAAGGACATAACTTCGTAAGCCATTGATTTGGGCCATACCGTACAACCACATGTCCAGGATGGGGTGGACCTGACCAACTAATTAGTAATGTTTTGGTTTGGTTCTGTCTTGGTGGCGTGATCTCCGAGTTTACGGATGGAATCACATGGCGCAAGAGGGGGCCCAGAATGGTGAAACCTTAGCGGGCAGAACCAAGTCAAAACAGAACTTTGTAAAAGCCTTGTGATAGTCTCTCCTTGATTCACATGTCCAAGGAAACGTGTGTCATATCAAGCGATTATCTCTTGTGGTCAAGCTATACAACCTCTACAGAGTGTAAAACTATTCGAATAGCCGTGTCCCCAGTTATGGACAATGCATGGTGATTTCACACGAGTGGTAGACTTTATCAAAAATGTGGGAATGGTTTGGATGGATTGAATAGATGGATCTTGTTAATGGTTGGAAAGTGAACATGGTGTTCACTAGTTGTTTCAAAGAAAATTGATTACTTATGTATTAATCTTTTAAATTGTGTTTTCAATCTACTTACCATATTTACTATCAATATTGCTTGATGCAAAAGAGCCATACAACTATCCTTGTCAAGCCTTGCATGAATAATAATTGTATCGGTGTTTTAGAACCGATCTTACGTAAAGATTATTTGATTCGGGGGGTCTCCAAGACTGAAATCATATAGAGAGATTGACATAGGGATTTTTATACAGGTTCAGGACTTCTCCGAAGAGAATAACAACCCTACTCCTGTGTGTGCATAATATTGAGTATCTGTGTTACAATCAGGGGAAAAGACTAAGACTTGTACTGATGATCTTGCTTGTCTTCCCGATTGCTCCGCTATGGGCCTCTCTCTCTCTGACTGCAGTCTTTATATAGTAGACGACATAGTAGCCGTTTCTCTAGGTCAAGCAGCGCCTCATCATTCCATGTAACAGGCGCACGTTGGCAATAATCACTTGGGTATTAACTATTCCACATCGCCTGGCAGTTACTTGTCAGAGATAATAGGGTATTACATGCAGTTATTCTAGAGAATAACAGCGTATGTTGACCGCTTAGATTCCTTAATCAATTGGGCCCACTCGACTGTAGGCTCTATTGATTATAGGGTGGTCGTAGCAGACCTGGTCGTAGCAGGGCTTACGACCATGAGGTAGTCGTAGCATAACTTACAACTTGGGGCTGGTCGTAGAAGAACTTACAACCAGAAGGTGACCGTAGCAGAACTTTCGATCATGAACTAGTCGTAGAAGGACTTACGACTACGGGGTAGTCGTAGAAAGACTTACGACCCCCTGGTTGGTTTCTCCCTTATGATCATAAGGGGTATACTCAGGGACTAAATGACATCATATTTACCCATTATAAGAATTACAGATAAATGATAAAATGAGGATTATTAGATCCTCGTCAAATTGCATACATTTCCCTACGACTTACTGAGTACACGACTTTATGCCTTCTGTTTAATCGGTCGCTGAAGAAAAACTAGGAAACTCAGAGTTCTATGAAGAGGAGTACTTTGAAGATTATGCGAACTAGGTCGCGTCCTCCACTTGATTGCCTGTGGGCACGTCGGATGGCCTCCACAAGATGTTTTATTCTCCGCTGCAAGTTCTCTTTTGTTGTTAAGTCCGGCGTGACAACTCTGTAAGACTTGATCATAAGGTCCTTTTGCTAAATATTATTAATTTGTCTGCTTCATCTATAGTTTGTTGTATGGATATGATTACATCAATGTTGAAAACTATGTGAGCTAGCTACCGATTATGAGACTAGTTCAGAATATACAGAGGGTCCCAGGGTAGCATACCTGGGGTCTCGACAGAATTCTACCTGCATATTTCTCCGATATAAAATCCAACATCACACGCAGGCAAGCTTATACCTCATCGCAATAGTTCTATTTATACTCATATCGTAACCTCCTATGGTAACGCCTACCATAATCTATAAAAGATCCCACAAAGGTTAATAGCTCATGGTTCAACAATCTAATTAACTCTTCTAAAATTATATTCAGGGACCAAGAGTAATAATCCAATTTCTCGATCATCAAACATCATTCTGTCAATGCAAAACCGCCAATATCATCCTAATATGAAAGATCTAATTAAAGATAAAATAACAATTATTCAATCATATCCTTCTCTTTACCGATTCCGCTATCAATCCCTTAATCAACAAGAGACTTCCATTAAAGAGGTGAGAGGGAAAAGCACAAGGTAGGGGAAAATAACATGGGTAAGGTCTTTAATTTACTTTAGAGATTTTAAGCTTCAAAGTGCAAGAACTAACTCAAATAAACGGAAAGGAAGCGGTAGAGTAGCAATCGACTAAGGGGAATGAAATATTAACCTAACCCAAAAGCAATATATGTAAATAACAAGAAATGAACTCCAAATATTTGTATAAAGGTGTTAGATCCAGCTCAACCCATAAGACATAAGATCAACTTCTCGACACAACTAACTCGTATTGAATGAACGAGCAATCGGTTGATGTCGGGACCCCGGGTATGCAACCCCAGGACCCTCTGTGCATTCTGAACTAGTCCCAGATCAGTAGCTAGCTCGCACAGTTACAACATCGGTGTAATCATAACCATACAACAAAATAACGATGAAGTGGACAAATTAATATTACTTGGTAGCAAAAGGACCTTATGGTCAAGTCTTACAGAGTTGCCACGCAGGGCTTAACAACAAAAGATAACTTGCAGCGGAAACAAAATATCTTGTGGAGGCCATTCGACATGCCCACAGGCAATCGAGTGGAGGACGCGACCTAGTTCGCAAAGTCTTCAAGATACTCCTCTTCATAATACTCTGAGTTCCCTGGTTCTTCTGTGGGGATTAATCACACAGGGCGCAAGGCGTGAGTACTTTGAATGTACTCAGCAAGTTATAGGGAAATATATGCAATTATTTTTCATGCGAGGCTAGACAAGGATAGCTTTATGGCTATTTTGCAGAAAACAATATTGACAGTAAATACAATAAGTAGATTGAAAGCACAATTTAAAAGATTAATACATAAGTAATTCAGTTCTTTGAAACAACTAGAGATCAACCAAACCTTTCTACCCAACCATCAATTCCCACCATTTTAATGAAAATATCTATCCCTTGCGTGAAATCTCCGGGCATGTCCATAACCGGGGACACGACTATTCGAATAGTTTTACACTCTGTAGAGGTTGTACACTTTCCCATAAGACACGACTTCTCTAGTTTGTCTAGCACATATCTATGCCACCACTCACTTTCTTAGGTAAGCAGTCTAGAGCACGTGTCAAGGCCTTTACAAAGTTCTGCTTTGACCCAGTTCTGCTCACTAAGGATTCGCCGTTACGGGCCCCCTCTTGCACCATTCTCAACCAAAACAGAACCGAATCAAAACATAGCTAATTAATTGTCCAGGTCTATCCCAGTCTAGACATGTGGTTGCACGGTATGACCCAAATCAATGGTTCAAGGTTAAGTCCTTAGTTGGCTGCTCAGGCGAGACTAATCCATGTCTCAATGTGCGTTACGGCACCCACACTCACCACCGCCCACTCGCCCGAGCATAAAACATTTTCGGTTCAACTCGGCGAAAAACCACCCTAGCCTTGGCACAATATCTTTTAATAATAGTGGTCGTGCCACAATTCCATAATTCATTTAGTCATGTTTATTCATACGAGCATGTGATCATGAGTCCCAACGTACAACTATAGCATGGCTAAGCATAAGACGATACCCGTGTTGGTAGTTTATCAATGTCCAACTAAAATAGCCCATCCTACAGTGTTCAAGGGTTCATGTCATTCAAGGATACATGTCATTTGCAATTTATCAAGGAGGCATACACCAATTAGGCAGTTATCTATTCCCGAAACCATTTAATATAAAACTAGCAATGTATGTTTATATCAAACAATATACTTTTATAAAGTGGGTTCAATATGATCAAAGGTCTATGACTTGCCTGGGGTAAAAGGGGAGAGAGTCTTGATAATCTTGTGCTTGATCGACGTGGAGATCCTTCGTGCCTTCAAATCCTAATCGGACGAACGCACTGGAAAAAGGCATAAACAAGCAAACACAACAAATAAATACTAAAGAACTAACAAATGAACTCTAAATAAAACAAGGCCTATGCTATTGGCAAGATCTTGAATTAACTAAATTTTAGAAACAAATTTCACTTGAATTGGAGAGAGGGGGGGGAATGGTGCATGGCACAGTGTATGGACCAAGTCCATGCGTGGGCGTGCTTGGGTGCATGTGGACCGGCCATAGGCGGGCCCGCTTGACAGCCATAAAAAGGGGGCGGGGGTTTAGAGCCAAAGACAGTGGGGCACTGAGAGCGAAATCGATTCAATCCCCTCATTCTTTCCCTTCGGTTCACAAAGAAAGGGGGAGCATAGGGGGTGCGAGCGGCGGCGGCACCGGTAGGTGGTGGCGCGGGGAGGTCGATGAGTCGGCAGGATGGGTTCCACCGAGGGTGGCGACCCCATGGGCGAAGGTGGCGGTGCCAGAGAGGGACAGGCGTGGCGGCGGCGGATGCACGGGATGCGCGAGGCACCGGCGGTGGAGGGGCGCGGTGGCAAAGAGGGCACGCACACGAGCTGCGTGTGGCTACGGGGAGGACGCCGAGCCGGGTCGGGAGGTCCGAGGCAGCCTGGCGGCAGTGGCCGGTAACAGAGGAGGAGGAGCTATGGCGGCGGGGCTCCTCGGTGGCGGGGAGGGAGGATGGAGGTGGGGAACAACATCCTCCACGTATTAAGCCTTTCCTCGATCACTATTGATTGTTCTTCCTCCACTCCGGAGATGGTGAACACCAAACCACTCACAATTTGGGCATCGGGCCTCTTCACAATCTTCTTGAAGAGATCACCTGCAATCACCGCTAAACCGCCTAGGAGTTTGGCAAACTCCAAGAGTAATAAATCAAGGACCTTCGCTGACGACACTCAAGTGCAAGAGGATCAACTAGAATGATGAATGCACTTAAATGAGCTCAACAACCTCACAAAGTGTGAACAAGTAAATTTGAGGAGTTGAAAGGATACACAAAGCTCAAAGGATGTTAAATGAGGTCTTTCTATACTGCCCTTGAGCATGGGAAGTATTTATACTCCCAACAAAAATTATAGCCATGGAGAAGAAAACCTCACAAACAGCCAAGCAAAAGATTACCGCTATACCAAGCAGACTACCGCACTTTTCCAACCACTCACCGTGAACGGCTATAACAGAGGCATTAAATGACATGACATAGCCGCTTTATCTTGCAGAGCGGTACTACCGCTTAATCAAGAACAGATTACGCATAGCGGTCATACCGCAAGGTGAGTGCGGTACTACCGTTTTCCAAGAGAGACAAACGAGGTGCGCACTGGAAAAGACATACCGCCAAGTAAAGATCGGAACAACCGGCGTGCGGTACTTTTGTTTAACCAATGCGGTACTACCATTTTCCGGTCATACCGCGCAAACACTTACGGTACTACCGCGATGAGGGTTTTGCACCGAGAACATGAAAAGGGTCTCTCTGTAAAAAACATACCGCCACAACAAGTCCGGTCATACCGTGGAGCGGTAGTACCGCAAGTTCAATGCCGGTACTACCGATTGTCTTGACAAAACGAACTGGGCAAAGATAAAGGCAAACCAGATGCATGCATGATCCTAGATTGATCCATAAAGCACAAGAGCATGCTATCAAGCTACTAGTCATGATCCCTCTTAATAGTACGACATTTAACCTATAATACGGTCTTCCAACCATAATTCCTAAGACCGGTAAAAGTTAAAAGATTTCTAGTCTACTTGTACCTTGACTTTGATCCAATTTGATCTTCACGATATCCTTTATCATGTAGCTTCACGATCATACTTACCATTTTGACTTAATCTTACAAATACTCAACAAACACATTAGTCCAAATATCACATATTATCATAAATTACCAAAACCAATTTTTAGGGGCCTAGATGCTTTTCAATCTCCCCCTTTTTGGTAATTGATGACAACCTAGTTAATATGTGGGAAGTAAAGTTTTGAGTAAACCCAAGATTGTGAATTTAGAGTATATCCTTTTGACGGCTTAATCAACATAGTTAAAAAGAGAATGAAATTCTTGTTAAGCCGAAACAAAGAAGACTCCCCCTAAACATGTGCATGAAGTAGAAAGAACATTTTAAAAGCACATAGAGAAAATTGACAAATTTTGGCATAGTTTTTTTAGTTTGTTGGTTCTGAGGAAAACTTTGTTATGATACGGCAATAGAGATAATATCATATTAAGACAACAACCAACAGGACAAAAGTGAATTGTTACAAGCATTCAAACAACTAACAGGACAAGGTAGCAAAAGATTATCTGAAGACTCCCTCTAGACCTTACTTCCCTTCTAGCTACTTCTCCCCCTTTGGCATCAAAGTACCAAAAAAAATCAAACAGCTGGATCCTGAGGAGGAAAAGTCGAGGAATCCTGAGGAGCAGGAGCCTGGGAAGGTGAGGTAGCTGGAGCCTGAGAGGAAGTCCCTGCTGCAGGATGAGTACGACGCCGAGTGAAGCGCTGAGGAGTCATAATAAACTGTTCCAAGGAATCCACCGTCTCTGTCAAAACAACCAACCTATTTTGAGTCTCATCAAATTCCTTTGTTCTGCCCTCATTTCTGCTGGGTGACCTTAAGTTGCAGAAGGTTGTTCAGAATCAAGGTTTGATTTCTGAGAATCTGAGTTAAAGAGTCTTGACTTTGAGAAACACTAGCAGCTGCAACCTCTGGAGCAACTTCTTCTTGTTGTGCCTGCTGTCCTTGAAAGCGAATGGGGGGGTTTTCTCTCGGCTTGTAATGCTTATGGGGTGATCCCAAACCTCCCTGATACTCAATCTTGCTCAGAATTAAAGCCATGATATAAGGAGCATGATAAATCCTCTTCACCCTATCATTCTTGGAGGAAACAATGCCCCTGATGATGACATCCACAACATCAAACTTTCTCCCATGTGAAATATTATCAATGATATTCCATACATGTCCTCGAACAGCATCAAAGTTACCACTTTTGGGAAGAAAAGTATGATGAATAATCCTATTAATCAGGCTGGGAATAGGTAGCAAACCATGAATCTTCCCTGGAGTGTACCTGACATTCTGATCATAAAACTCTGTCCAGGCAGGAACAAGTAGAGCTGGTCTATCAAAAAGCTTATCCCAATTTCCAGAGTGTATCCTCAGTACACGCTCAAAATCAGCCTTAGTACACTCACATAACGTGTAACTGTCATCCACTTCATTTTCTTGAAATCAGGAGACACATATAAAGTGGCATAGAACTGTCTTATGATCTCTTCATCATAGTCATTTCTGAGAGCCACAAGATCATGAAGACCAACTTGCTGAAAAAGGCGATACACACCATCATATTTTTCTAGAGAGTTTATGTGAGACCACTTTATGCATTTATGATCTGCAAACTTTCTGTGATGATCATAAATTTGCTCATAGACTTGCTCCTGGAACTTGGTGTGGAACCTGGGATTTATTGAGTTGGAAGGTAGTAGATATTGATCCTTGTGTCTTAAAATGGCGTAGTCATCAGCTGAGATGAGCCTGAGATCAATCTGAGGTTCTTCTGGGTCTCCCATGTCCTCATCAGATTGGGCAATTCGAACTTCTTCTTCGTGTCGGACTCGTAATCGTAACTCGATTCATGAGGTAGAGATCCTTCCTCACTTTCGTGAGCCATCCGCTGCAGTCCTTTCCCTTGCCTCAAGGATCCTCAATAGGGTCTGCAGGAGGTTGAGTGGAAGATTGCCCTCCGCGAGTTCCAAATCTTGTTCTTGGCATCTTTACAGAGAGAGGATAAGTTACAAGGAGTTCAAAAACAAGCAAACGGAGCTAATTTGAATGGAATGATTATCTGCTCGCCAAGAAAATCGGTAGTACCGCAAGTCTTCACCGTAGAGTACCGAGGTGCGTAGTACCGCCATTTCTCGCCTGTATTACTGTATCCCGTAGTTCCGCATTTATGAACATGGTAGTATCGCTTTGCTGCATCGCGATCTAGGCAAGTGATTTTAACAAAAATTGATGTTTCCTTTGGTTTGAATCAAGTAATGGATGTACTAACATCATTAAACATCAATTATGCTATTTTGCCCAACTAAAAATCGCACAAATCATCCTCATTTCAAATTAACTAGGAAGAGACCTAGGGTTTGATTCAACCGGTAAAACGAGGATTGAAGAAAATTTTACCTTGAGAGATGGAGGAGGTAAACCCTAGAAATGCAAAGATTCACAAGGATTTGAGATTCAACCGAGTAAAGGGAGAGATTTTGCCGAGAGGTTTTTCGGGAGAGAGAGAGAGAGAGAGAGAGAGAGAGAGAGAGAAAGAAGAGAGGCACGGAGAAAATGACCTCTGGGGTTACTTTTCTTTCAAACCGATGCGTAGTTCCGCCCTTTGCCACGGTAATACGCACATGGTCATACTGTGGTTTTGTGCAGAGTAGTACCGCCTGCGGTCATACCGCACAAAACCCGCTGGTCATACCGATTATCCCGAACTTCAAAACAGTTCTGATAAAGATTGATGGAATAAATTGCAAATGACCCTTAGTTTTGCAATCAATTAAGAGTCATTAGGGATCATTATGCATAGAATAGACTAATGTCTATATGAGAACATAATTTTTATGAACATAGATAAATGTTATAACAAATTTGAAAAATTTTCTTTCAAAAACTTTTGAATAACACCAAATCACACAAAATGCATGAGGCAAAATTTCAACCAATATTTGAATAGTCTATGACATTTAATTCATTCCTCAATTTGCAAAAACGGCCTTCATCTAGTGGCTTGGTGAAAATGTCCGCTAATTGATCTTCGGTTCGGATGTGGCTAATTTCAATATCTCCCTTGCCCACATGATCTCTCAAGAAATGGTGACGAATATCTATATGCTTGGTTCTTGAGTGTTGGACCGGATTATTTGCTATTTTAACCGCACTTTCATTATCACACAAGAGAGGCATATTATCAATCTTAATTCCGTAATCCATCAAGGTTTGCCTCATCCATAGCAATTGAGCACAACAACTACCCGCGGAAACATATTCGGCTTCGGCGGTGGATAAAGCTATGGAATTTTGTTTCTTGGAAGACCATGATATTAAGGATCTCCCTAAGAATTGACAGTTCCCCGAGGTGTTTTTTCTATCCACTTTGCAACCCACATAATCGGAGTCCGAGTATCCAATTAAATCAAACTTAGCACCTTTAGGAAACCATAGGCCAATGCTTTAAATATCTTAGTATTCTTTTTACGGCCATCAAGTGGCACTCTTTTGGAGATGCTTGAAACCGTGCACACATGCAAACACTAAACATAATATCGGGCCTAGATGCGGTGAGATAGAGCAAACTACCAATCATAGACCTATAAAGCTTTAAATCTACCGATTTACCTTCCTTATTTAGGTCAAGATGACCGTTGGTTGCCATAGGAGTCTTGATAGGTTTTGCTTCCTCCATGCCAAATCTCTTGATCAAGTCCTTTGCATACTTTGTTTGGCTTACGAATGTTCCATCTTTGAGTTGCTTGATTTGAAGTCCAAGAAAATAGCTAAGTTCTCCAATCATGGACATTTCAAATTCCCTGGACATCATATCACCAAATTCTTTGCAAAAGTCTTGATTAGTAGAACCAAATATGATATCATCAACATAAATTTGACATACAAAGAAATCATCATCCAACACTTTAGTGAACAATGTTGAATCAATTTTCCGATTTTAAATCCTTTTGAAACTAGAAAATCTCTACATGCTCATACCATGCTCTAGGAGCTTGTTTAAGACCATAGAGCGCCTTGAGAGTTTATAGACATGATTAGGATTCTTTGATCTTCAAAACCGGTGGTTGTTCAACAAAAACAAGTTCGGATATTTCTCCATTTAAAAGACACTTTTGACATCCATTTGAAATAATTTAATATCAAAGCATGATGCAAAAGCAAGTAATATACGAATTGACTCAAGTCTAGCTACGGGAGCGAAAGTTTCACCGAAATCCAAACCTTCGACTTGAGAGAAACCTTGTGCGACTAATCTTGCTTTGTTTCTTATAACCATACCATTTTCGTCTTGCTTGTTTCTTAACACCTATTTTGTACAGATGACATTGTGTTCTTTGGGTCGATCCACCAATGTCCAAACTTCGTTTCGGATGAAATTATTAAGCTCTTCATGCATTGCAATCATCCAGTCCAGATCTTCAAGTGCTTCATCTATATTCTTTGGCTCAAGAGAAGAGACAAAAGAGTAATGTTCACAAAATGAAGCAACACGAGATCTAGTTTAAACACCCTTACTTACATCACCCAATATTTGATCTATTGGATGATCTTTTGAAATTGCATTGTGGATTCTTGGTGGTAGGTTAGATGGTTGATCATCTTCATTATTGTTTTCTTCCACTTGAATTTGACTTGTTGTGGAAGAGGTAGGAGGTTCAACTTGAGTAGAAGATGACGGTTCATCTTTAGGTTTGATGTCGCCAATTTGTATATTTTTCATAGCCTTTCTTAACAATTCA
This sequence comes from Ampelocalamus luodianensis, assembly GCA_036346255.1. Taxonomy (NCBI): domain Eukaryota; kingdom Viridiplantae; phylum Streptophyta; class Magnoliopsida; order Poales; family Poaceae; genus Ampelocalamus; species Ampelocalamus luodianensis. The sequence goes on from CM070618.1 coordinate 24,530,640, forward strand.
TCACCTACATCATCCAAATTTTCATGCCCTTCTTGGGAGCCGTTAGTTTCATCAAATTGAACATCGTGTCTTTCCTCAACTAATCCGGAGTTTTGATTAAAAACACGATATGCTTTGCTATTTGAAAAGTAACCAAGCAAGAAACCAACATCACACCGACTTGCAAATTTTGAAAGACGAACACCCTTTTTCAAAATGTAACATTTGCAACCAAAAACACGAAAATAAGAGATGTTCGGTTTTCTACCAATAAGGAGTTCATGGGAAGTCTTTTTCAAAAGGCGATGCAAATAGAGACGATTTATGGCATGACAAGCGGTGTTAATTGCTTCCGCCCAAAAACTATCGTAAGTATTATATTCATCAAGCATTGTCCTAGCCATTTCAATTAATGTACGATTTTTCCTTTCTACAACTCCATTTTGCTCTGAGTGTAGGTTGTGCAAAGTTCGTGCTTTATTCCAAGTTCATCACAAAAGTCTTCAACTTTAGTATTTTTGAACTCGGAACCGTTATCACTACGAATTTTCTTTATTTTGAAATCAAATTCATTTTGAGCCCGTTTTGCAAAGCTTTTGAAAATTCTGAGGTTTCGCTCTTGTCATCTAGAAAGAATACCATGAATATCTAGAGTGATCATCCACGATAACTAAACAAGAGCTATTTCCGATACTCTTGTAGGTAGTTGGCCCAAACAAATCCATATGTAAGAGTTCCAATGGTCTAGAGGTTGACATGATACTTTTGGAAGGGTGAAAGCTTGCGACTTGCTTACCGGCTTGACAAGCACTACATAGTCGATTTTTCTCAAATTTTACATCTTTCAAGCCAACAACTAGATCATGTTTGAAAAGTTTTTTTAAGTTAAATCATGCCAACATGAGCTAGCCTTCTATGCCAAAGCCAACCCAAAGAAGTTTTTGCAATTAAACAAGTTTGTAAGCACAAAGCATTTGAGGAGAAATCTACCAAGTAAAGATTTCCAAATCTAAAGCCTTTGAAAACTAAAGCATTATCTTTTACATTTGAAATGGAGACACCTTTATTTGAGAAGGAGCAAATTAAGTCAAGATCACATATTTGGGCAACGGATAATAAATTGAAATTAAGTGATTCAACTAAAGATACATTAGAAATAGAAAGGTCATTTGAGATAATACCTTTCTTTACTATTATCTCCAAAGGTGATCTTGTCACTTCCTTTTACGTTCTCGAATGTGGTGAACATTTTTCTATCACCGGTCATGTGTTGAGTGCATCCACTATCAAGCACCCAATGTTTTCCACTGGTCTTGTAGTTCACCTACAAAACAAGAATCAAGTTCTTTTAGGTACCCAAATTTGTTTGGTTCTTTGGAGGTTAGTGACCAAGGTTTTAGGCACCCAAATAGTATTCTTTTTAGCGCCTAAAATCGAAGTGCCAATAAATCTTGCAATTATTTTACCATCTATAGATTTTTTAAGCATGTAGCAAGAATTATAAATGTCATAGGATTTAACATTTATATTTAAGCAAGCATTTGACATGTGTCCTATCTTACCACATTTATTGCAGTATTTACCATTTTGCTTAACAAACCTTGGAGGTTTGTTTACCGGTTTCTTACCTTTCTTGGGCATATACCCAAGTCCTTCCTTATTGAATGAGCACCTTTGCTCACTTAATAACTTGTCAAGAGTTGCATTATCCTTGAAGCATCTTTCCAAACTTTTGCTTAGCTTGGTGACTTGTTCTTTCAATTCATTGTTTTCAACAATTAGTAAAGGATCACAAGTATTTGTAATTGAATCATTTTTTGAGCAACAAGGTATGAATAGCAAATCATCACAAGAAGTAGAAGTACTAGACATGGATTTTGCATTGACATATTTTCTACTCTAGGCATCTCATTTATTAAATCACAAGTAATACCAATATTTGAATGAGATTTTTCTATATCTTTTAGGAGGAGAGAATCATGAGCTTCCTTTAGCTCCTCATGAGAGTCTTTTAGAGAGATGTACTCTTTCTTTAGGACTTTAAATTTTGATTTCTCTTTTCCAATATACCCATTTAAATCTTCAACCATGTCCATTAATTCATCATATGAAGGAGCATCATTATCAAGGGATTTTACCTTATCTCCTTTTGCCATAAGACATGTGGGAGATGCGAAGAGTGAAGGAGCTTCCTTTATGGCGATACCGACAAGTCCTCTTTTCTTAGAAAACTCTTCATCACTTGATTCGGAGTCGAAATCCGAATATTCTTCATCGGAATCCCACTCTCCAATGTGAGCTTCATTTTTGCCCCTTTTGTGAAGCCTTTTGAAAAGCTTCTTCTTTCCATCGAATTCCTTCTTCTTTGATGATTTATCTTTGTCATCCTTCTTGTTGGGGCAATTTGAGATTATGTGTCCCTTCTCATCACGTCCATAACAACGAATATTGCTATATCGCTTGTTCTCACTTGAGGATTGCCCTTTCTTGAACTTGTTGAAGTTGAAGTTTCGATGTGGGCGTCTTCTCATGAATTTCTTCATTCTCCTCACAAGAAGAGCATACTCTTCATCCGAGTCTTCCTCTTCATCCTCGTCGTCACTTGACTCCGCTTTAGCTTTGAAGGCGGTAATTTTCTTCTTCGATGAAGATGACTCCAAGAGTTCTTCCTTGTTCTTCTTGTATAGTTCGTTAGTGATGAGGTTTCCCAAAAGTCCGGTTGGTGTCATTCTTGGCAACTCGGGAGAGTTGAGAAATAATGTCACCAATGTCTCATATTTATCCGGGAGGGCCCTTGGCGCACAAAGTTAAGTCCTTAATTGACCAAGGCAAGACTTCCATGTTCTAACTAAGTCACAAAGATCATCATTCCCATCACATAGACCACCATGTCACACGTCTCCACCACTTGCCTCGCCTAAATCCTTTACCACCCAGTTGGTTTTAGTGCAACACATGCCATCACGAAGTAACAACACATAGCACACGCTTTACACTAAGTTCCATAGTCACTTAGTCATAATTAATATTTGCAACCTACATGTGATGATGACCCGTGGCATGGCTAAGCAATTGTACTCGCATCTAACCAACCCACGTTGGTGCTATAATATTACCAACTAATAACCAATCTAGGGTGACAAGGAAATATGACATACAAGGCCAAGGTGTGATAACAATTTTGATATTAACTTTGCCCAAAGTATTTAAATAAATAATTAAAGTAGAATGCAATAATTTAACACAAAGTAATTTGAAAACTGGGTTCAAGATGATCAAAGGTATGACTTGCCTTGGAAAAGGTCTATGTACTGGTCTTGATCTTGGGGTGCTCCTTCTTCCACAAAATTTCCGACAAATCGACGCTACTGCAAACGAAACAAAACAAACAAAAAAATAAATAACAGAGGCAAAACAACTCCAAAAATTAAATAAAAATCTCAGATAAATAGATCTTGAATTTAGACAAATTTAGAAATTTGAATGGGCTCAATCGAGTTAGGATGCAAAAGTTATGAGCTTTGGAAGATTGGAAATCTAAAAGAAACCCTAATTTGGATTTTCTCGAATTTCGAATTATTTCTTAAAAGAAAATCAGATTATTGCGCAACGACGCCAACGAGGATTTCGGAAAAGAAATAATAAAGAAATCTCGACATGTGGGACCCACATGTCGAGGCTAGGCTCACGTGGACTAGGTCCACCGAGCCTCGACTCGTGGTCCGTGGACTGCCACGCGGGCCGACGAGACGCCGACGCGGCGCCACGTGGGATGACACGCAGCGCTGGCCGATGCCGGCGCCGACGTGGACGCCACGCCGGACCCGACGGCGGCGGCGCTCAGAACCAAAGGTTCCGCGAGCGGCGGCGTTTCACCGGCGGTGGTGGTACCGGAGGTAGAGGTGAGATGGCGATCCCGGCGAGGTGCTCACCGTGGTCGGGACGCTCGTGGCGCCGGCGCGAGCGGAGAGCGCGCGGAGAGGTACGGGCTCAACGGCGACGGTGTTGGAGGTTCTCCGCCGGCGGACGGCAGCCCGAGATGCGGTGACGCGCGATCCCGAGGGTGGCCTCCAACGGCGACGGGAGGGCCGAACAGATGGCGCGGCGACGAACTCCTTCGCCGCAAGATCAAGACGACACGACGGCGCCGACGCTTGGCGCGGTGGCGGCGCGCTAGGGTTTTCGGGCGGCGAGGCTCTGGTGCAGGGCACGAGGTCTCGGGCTTTAAATAGCCGAGGCGTGTCCGCTGGCGACACGCGCGGCGGCGCAAAAATCGGCCGCGGCGAGTCCTCTCGAGACGACGGTGACGTGGCGGTCGGGGCCCACCTGTCGGCGGCAGTGGCTCGGACTCAAGATTTGACCGTCCATCTGCTATCGGGCGACGGAAAACGGGCGAGGCGCGCGGAGAGAGAGAGATATATATCCTGACATGCGGGGCCGTATGTCGCTTGAGGCAGCGCGCGTGCAGGAGTTGGGTCAAGGCTGGATTGGGCCATGAGCAAAGAAAGCGCACGGGTTAGGGAAATAGGAATGGGTTTAGGCCCAAGGAAATATCTGAGATTTTAAATAGTTTTTCTATTTTATAAATTACCAGAAATTCAAATAAGCAATATAAAATAGCAAATGAACTCAAAAAAAATTCTAGAAAAATCTAGAAAATATATCTGAGCACATAGAACCCAAATAAAATAGTTTTGGCTAATGTTCATGTTGGGATTATTCACATTAAATGTTTTTGATTGTAAAGTCCAATATTAAGCTTTTGAAATTAAATTCAAATAAATCCAAATGGTGAATTTTCTCCCTACTAACTATTAAAAGATTTTTAGGCTCAGAAAATTGGGATGTTACACCCAAGGAATACATGGTGATTGGGTAGAGGTCCCGAGTGCATTGGTGGTAGGTTCTGCTAAGACCAATAGCATGCCCTTGGTAGCAAGTAACTACTCATCCTAGCACCAGCTGGTGCAAGCAAACAGATAAATGCGCATGCTCTGGTCAGTGGAGTGTACAATACACCTATAATCTCTAGAATTAGCATATATTCAGCAGGTGTATTCAAACCATCCTTTGGCCATCGATCAATGTTATCATGCATTTCAACCTATGATCTGCAGATTGGATATGAAAGAAGGTAAGGCCTAATCTGGTGAGCGTAGTGTCCATCTTTAGTCAGCCAGGTTCAATCTCTCACCTGGTTCACCAAAGGAAGTGCATAAGTTTCCCATTCTATTGACCATTTGGAAGATGACCCAGTATCCAAGGCTGGGATGCACGGACACGTCTGAAATGTGCCGAGTCCGTGTCGGACACGGATGCGGCTCCAGCATGACTTGGACACGTATTGTAAGTATGTCCGAAATTAGAGTCACGAAAACAAATAAAAATAAAAACAGACACGTATCGGACACGTTGAGACATGAATCGGATGCTTGGCCCATTGCATTCGTGTCGGGACCCAAAAATACATCTCAGGAACCCTCTGTGTATTCTGAACTAGTCCCAGATCAGTAGCTAGCTCACACAGGAAAACAATGATGAAATACCATCCATTTATTCGATTTAACTAAAAAGATCTCAAAGTAACAAATAATAATAATAACTGGACCTTATGGTCAATGTTTACTTAACTTGCCACGCAGGGCTAAAGAAACAAATAAACTCTTGCAGCGGAACGAAACTCTTCAAATGGCCAATCAACATGCCCACAGGCAATCGAGTGGAGAAACGCATCCTAATCCGCAAAACCTTCATAGTCTTCTGGTAGAACTCGGAGTTCCCTGGTTCTTCTGTGGAGATTTAAACAACACAGGGCGCAAAGCCATGAGTACTTTGAATGTACTCAGCAAGCCGTGGGGAAATGTATGCAAATAGTATTCATGTAGGGCTTGAACAAAGGTTAGTTGTATGGCTCTTTTGTAGAAAACGGCATTTACTATAAATACAATAAATAGATTGAAATACGTATTTGAAAACAATAATAAGTAAGTAAACAATTGTTTTGAACGACTAGTGAACTTCCCATTCACTCCCAACCAAACCAACGATAAGTGAATTCCCCATTCACCAATCGACACAAACCACCAAGTGAATGACCTACTCACCAAACGAACATTATATTCATCAAGTGAACTTCCCATCCACACTCCGACATATTTTTAAAGAAACTCTATCTCCCATGTGAAATCCCTAGGCACGTCCATAACCGCGGACACGGCTATTCGACTAGTTTTACACTCTTCAGAGGTTGTACAGCTTGACCCACAAGAGATAGATCAACTTATAATGTCAGGCATTTCACGCTTCCGTAGGCGTGCGACTAAGTGATCATCACAAGGCATTTACAAAGCTCCTTCTTGTTGGGGTACGGGTAGGCTACACTAGCAATAATTCAATATTTTCTACCACGTAAACCAGGATACCAAGCAAGTAGATGATCACAGATCGTTACCACCAGACACACAGAGCAGCAGAAGATACGTTGGAGCAGCCAGGTCCAACGAAGAGCGCGTCGATGTACTGGTCGTAGTCGATCGTCCAGCGTCCTCGCGAGTCGATCGTCTCCTCCAGCAACCTTTGTAGTTCCTTATGAAGATCGCGGATCGTCCTCAAGCGCAACAACACAAAAGCGCCTCTACGGTATCCACACGTCCAGGGAAGGAACACCGTACGCCGGTGTGCTAGCACCAAGTCGCACGGGAAGGCTCTCCCAAGAAGATGGCGGCTAGGGTTTGGAGCAACTCAACTCACGACTTTCGTGTGTCTCATCTGTTGCCATCATCACTTCCCTTGGCCTCAAGCATCCCCTTATATAGTGCCCGTGACGGATCCTATTCGAACACGCTTGACGAATCGTAATCGTACTGGTTTATTCCAACCCATTAAGTGTGTGACCCGTTAGGTTTATGTGTAGTTCGGTTGTGACACGGAAACCTTTTCCGACCACGAGTCGTAGCGGTACCTAGCAGTACATAACGATTCCCGAATACACATAAATTATATCGGACGAACCTTAATGCAATATGATATACGACCAGGTCCTCATCATCTACGACCAGGTCCTATCTCCATACGACCAGTTCGTATGTGGTCACTACCAATTCGTAACTCCTTACGACTAGGTTACGACCACTCTGTGATTACGTTCGACCAGTTCTACGACCAGCTCGTATCTCTATACGACCAGTCCGTAGCTGGTCGAACTAAGTGACCAACTCGTGTATTCTCCCTTTGCCTCACGATATCTGGTTGAACTCCAGGTGAGATGTTGTGTCATCCATGGACTGTTCAATACTTTCTCGATCGAGTATCGGATAACCTTATGTGGTCGAACTCTTCGACCACCAGTGGCATGGCCATGCACTTTCTTTATCCGACCACTTCGAGGGGCCCAGAGATATCTCTCCTGTTATGTTAGGAGGGGCAAATCCCATATCCGACCAGTCACATTCCTCTGCATGTTTCATAGCATACCCGAAAGCTACCTTTATAACTACCCAGTTACGGAGTAGTGTTTTGCAGCCCCAAAGTGTACTATTAGACATGTAGGAATCCATGCTGATCTCAGGTCTAAGGATTATACATCATCATTGCTTGAGACCAACTGACGACACATAGAATCATAACAATCTCAACAGTGTCTCAAGGTGGGTCAATCCAACATCATGTTCTCTAACATGTGTCCACATTATTGATTCGATATCTCTATATCCATGACCGGCGAAACATGGTCATCAATCAATACATGTGTTGGTCGTAGAGTCACTAGTGTCCCAACAAGTGATATTCGACCAGGGATACATTTAGAATGATCATCATAAGTCAAAAGAGTTTCACCAACAAGTCACATACTTGTTAATATTTATAACTGATGATTTAAACAAGGAACAGAATAACACTTATTCAATAACACATAAACATAGATGTGATATCATCATCTCCATGATTGCCTCTAGGGCATATTTCCAACAGTCTCCCACTTGCACTAGAGTCAATCATATAGGTATCTTATACCCATTGCTCTTGTGTGCGCCTCGTGCTAAGGCTGCGAGAGAGGCTTTGTCAATAGATTCATGTTCTACCAGTCTACGACCAGCTCAAAGCTTCATAGCTTCATACTAGTCTGGAAGCGGTCGTGTCACCATACGACTTGTCTGGATCCGGTCGTATCACCATACGATCAGTCCATACCTGGTCGAACTTAAATCCATGTGCACTCTGCATATCTGGAACTCTTCTAGCTTTTCTGGTCGTATCATTATATGACCATTCCGGATCTGGTCATATCATTATATGATCAGTCCATACCTGCTCCTTCATTCAAACAAAACACAAACCCTGATTGCGATCTGAACTCATCCTTGTCGGTTTGGAAGCTTGCATCAGTGTAACTATTTACGATTAGCTCTTCCTCACCTCTAGAAACAAGGAATGCATCCTTAGTCCTTCTTAAGTACATGAGGATATTCTTGACTGCTATCCTAGTGACCTTCACCTAGATCCGACTGACATATACTCGTAACATTTAGAGCATACGACATATCTGGTCGTGTACATAGCATGGCATAAATGATAGATCCAATAGCTGAAGTATATGGAATTCTACTCATTTTGTCTTGCTCATCAGTGGTCGAAGGACACTGACTCTTGCAAAGATTAATGCCTTGTGCCATGGGCACCGGTCTATGATCAGCTCGTATCTCTATACGACTAGTCTGGACTTGATCACATCACCATACGAGCCATGGGTACCATTCTGGATCAAGTCGTATCACTATACGACTAGTCTGAACTTGGTCGTATCACTATACGACTATGTACATATCCTTGCTTAATCCAATTAGCCTTTTAGATCTATCTCTATAGATCCTTATACCAAGAATATATGCTGCATCTCCTAAATCTTCCATTGAGAAACTATTTCTTAATGAAGTTTTAATAGATTCAAGCATTGGAATATAATTTCGACCAACAGTATGTCATCTACATATAAGATCAGAAACACAAACTTGCTCCCACTAACCTTCTTGTAAACACAAAGTTCTTCTTCGTTCTTGATGAAGTCAAACCCTTTGACCACTTCATCAAAAACGAATGTTCGACTCCGAGATGCTTGCTTCAATCCATAGATGGACTTCATAAGCTTGCATACCTTTCTAACTTCCTTTGGATCGACAAAACCCTCAGGCTGTGTCAAGTACACATCCTCACTTAGGTTTCCATTAAGGAAAGCCGTTTTGACATCCAATTGCCATATCTCATAAATGAAATATGCAGCAAATGCTAGAATGATCCGGATAAACTTAAGCACCGCGACAGGCGAGAAGGTTTCATCATAATCAACACCTTGAATTTGTTTGAAACACTTTGCGACCAGTCGTGCCTTATGAATGCGAACATTTCATCCATATCTATCTTTTCTTGAAAATCCATTTGCACTCAATGGTTGTAACACCATCAGGTGCATCAACCAAGTTCAAAACTTGATTGTTAACTAGTCTACGACCAGCTCGTATCTCCATACGACTAGTCTGGACCTGGTCGTATCACCATACGATTAGTCTAGATCTGGTCATATGATATGAACACATGGATTTTATCTTGGATCTCATGGCTTCAAGCCATGACTCATAGTATGGGTCCACCATCGCTTCCGCATAAGTTTTTGGCTCATCATTATTCAAAAATAAAACATCATGCCCATACCTTATAGGCAATTGATGTGGCCTTTTGATCTACGTGGGGTTGATGCCTCATCTACAGGTTCAACAACATTTTGTTCATCCTGTAGAGGTTCATTAGGAGTTGAAACATTTTCAGATGGTTCCCAAATTTCTTCGAGTTGCACCTTGCTCCCACTGACTCCTTTGGAAAGAAACTCTTTCTCCAAGAAGATACTATTACGGGTAATAAACACTTTGTTAGCAACCCGATTATAAAAATAACATCCTTTAGTTTCCTTAGGATACCCCCACAAAGAAGCACTTATCGGACTTGGGTATGAGCTTGTTAGACGTCAAATGTTTCATATATGCCTCACAACCCTATATTCTAAGAAAAGACAATCTAGGACTCTTCCCGATCCATATCTCATATGGTGTCTTCTCTACAGTTTTAGATGGAACCCTATTTAAGTGAAAGTAGTTGTTTCTAGAGTGTATCCCGTGAATTGCAATGGAAGATCAGATTGGCTCAAATTTTTCACCTCCACGATCAAATTGTAGATATTCGATTATCTTGCCAAGTTGATACTGCACTTCATACTGAAATTCTTTGAACTTTTCAAAGTATTCCGACTTATGCCTCATCAAGTAGACATAACCGTATCTACTGACATCATCAGTAAACGTTACGAAGTACCGAAAACCACCTCTGGACAAAGTGCTCATTGGTCCTCATACATCCAAATGTATTATGACCAGTAGATCACTCACCCTCTCACCTTTGATCATGAAGGGTGCCTTTGTCATCTTGCCAAGTAAACAAGACTCTCATGTTTCAAATGATTCAAAATCAAATAAGTTTAGAAGACCATCTCTATGGAGCTTCATCATGCACTTCTTATTTATATGACCTAGATGACGATGCCAAATAAAAGTGGGATTCAATTCATTAGGTTGAAGTCTCTTAGCATTTATGTTATAGATGGGCTTATCCTCAAGATTTAAAACATACAATCCATTCACCAATGGAGCATGACCATAAAGCATATCTTTAAAATAAATTGAACAACAATTGCTCTTTATTCTGAACTCATAACCTTCTGCTCCTAAACAAGAAGCCGAAATAATGTTTTGCTTAAGGCTGGAACATAATAACAATTATTTAGTTCTATAACTAATCCTGAGAGTAAAGCTAATGGTAAAGTGTCAATAGCTAATACAACAACTCTTGCTCTATTGCCCACACGGAGATCAACATCTCCTCTTGCCAAACTTCTACTCCTTATCAGTCCTTGCTTCGAATTGCAAATATGAGCAACTGATACGGTATCAAATACCCAAGAACTGATCGGAGAAGTGGCGAGATTGATTTGTATAACATTTATACCTAAACTGGAAGTCCTACTTCCCTTGTTCCTTTTTATCTCTGCTAAGAACTTCTTTACGGTTTCTCTTCCAATGCCCACAAGAAAACAATGCCTTAGAGGTATCAAACCTCTCTGCCCTTGCTTGATCCTGAAACATACCTTTCAGACTCACAATCATATTGTAAGCGTCTGTGGTCTCTTATTGCTTCGGAAGCTCAGAGTTCATGGTCACAAGCATTAGGCAGTGCACATCAACTACGTCATTGCAATGCTTCTATTAAGCATTCTTTTCAGTACGAGTAGCATCAACATTCGGTTCCTTGGGATAGGGACTCACTAGAACATATTCCTTCTTTTCTTGTTTGAGAACAATTCTCAAAATTCGAAACCAGTCAATAAAGTTTGAACCATTCATCTTTTCTTTCTCAAAAACAGATCGCAAACAAAGGTAGATGCAAAAGAAGTAGTAGGTGCTAAGATCTACAATAGAAATATATGCAAAGATTCAGCACTATGTTTATGTAAGATCTTCTATTAAACATTCATGTTGGTGGTTACATTCGACTAGTCTACGACCAGCTCGTATCTTTATACGACTAGTCTTTTCTTGATCTAACTTAATCATCAACGGTCAATAAAAGATACTCCCACTAAATACCATATCCCTCTTATGATATTTTAGTGATTCAAGATCCATAATTAATTAATCTACTAGTGAGCTATGGCATCACTGCTAGTAGATTAGTGGATTTGGTAAGCAACCCTTTGCTAATCATATCTCTATATGACTCTTGTTGTTGGGCAGCATCTCTATGCTTCGGCACCCAACCCTTATGCCCCAAGGTCCATAACCGTTATGATGACCTTGTCAAGTTAAACCAAAGCTCTGCGTGTAAGTATCTGACACAAACCCATCTAGTCAAGGAGAGTTAATGGCACTCTGCTATGGCATACCTACCATTAAAATACAAGACATGGGATGGTGCAGCAAATTGGGAGGGCATCAATTTAACTTAATATTATGTGAGGGAATTTTAATTCTACCATGTTAAAAGCATCTAATGATAAAACATGATCAAATAGCATGACAGAATAAACATTCACAGATAATCAAATCAAACTGTGAAATAGTATGGCCTTTAACATGGCGATCTCCATCATCACGCTTCCTGTCTTCCGACCATCATGCTTGAAGTCTCCAACCGCATTCATCTACTAAGCAATTACTCCTAAGAGCTAGTAATGAATTACATAGGATAATATCAAGCATCACATGTCGGTACGCAGACCGTTATACAATAATATGTAGCTCGATGGCTATCTCACAGCATGACACGCAGGCCATGAAAATCCATTCATGTATCACATACAAAATGGGCCATACTATTCACATCAATCCCTGCAAAAATAAGTTATGCATAGAATCCAATTCTATCGGGCGATATGAACACATACTACCTATAACGCGCGCTACGATTAGCCAGCACGGCGGTCCCGAGCCTTGGAAATCATCCGATTAATCATATTAACCCTATTCTGAACCAATCCGATTACTGCCTTGATACGACCACACATTGCGGCATACTCCGATGGCGGAATTCCGACCGGTAGGAGTATCATGCAAGCTAGTCGAAAACAAGTCGAGTAAATCATCTGGTGCTCTTAACTTATACCTCCTCGTAGACCCATCTATTACCACCGAAAACCCTATCAATCTAATCGACCAGTGCCTAGATCGTTCCATCCATATGAACCGATCTAGGTTATCAGACCCGACTAGTAATAGATCCAATCTACTACTACCACATATCAAGTATATGCGACCGATCCGGAAAAAAAACTACGCAGGATGGCTCTGATACCATTGTTGGGGTACGGGTAGGCTATGCTAGCAATAATTCAATATTTTCTACCACGTAAACCGGATGCCAAGCAAGTAGATGATCACAGATCGTTACCACCAGATGCGCAGAGCAGCGAAAGATACGTTGGAGCAGCCAGATCCAACGAAGAGCGCGTCGATGTACTGGTCGTAGTCGATCGTCCAGCGTCCTCGCGAGTCGATCGTCTCCTCCAGCAACCTTTGTAGTTCCTTATGAAGATCGCGGATCGTCCTCAAGCGCAACAACACAAAAGCGCCTCTACGGTATCCACACGTCCAGGGAAGGAACACCGTACGCCGGTGTGCTAGCACCAAGTCGCACGGGAAGGCTCTCCCAAGAAGATGGCGGCTAGGGTTTGGAGCAACTCAACTCACGACTTTCGTGTGTCTCATCTGTTGCCATCATCACTTCCCTTGGCCTCAAGCATCCCCTTATATAGTGCCCGTGACGGATCCTATTCGAACACGCTGATTTAATCGTATTCGCATCTTGGTTTATTCCAACCCATTAAGTGTGTGACCCGTTAGGTTTATGTGTAGTTCGGTTGTGACACAGAAACCTTTTCCGACTACGAGTCGTAGCGGTACCTAGCAGGACATAACGATTCCTGAATACACACAAATTATATCGGACGAACCTTAATGCAATATGATTTATGACCAGGTCCTCATCATCTACGACCAGGTCCTATCTCCATACGACCAGTTCGTATGTGGTCACTACCAACTTGTAACTCCTTACGACGTGTTACGACCACTCTGTGATTACGTTTGACCGGTTCTACGACCAGCTCAGTATCTCCATACGACCGATCCATTCTCCCTTTGCCTCACGATATCCGGTTGAACTCGGTGAGATGTTGTGAGTCGAACTAAGTGACCAACTCGTGTATTCTCCCTTTGCCTCACGATATCCGGTTGAACTCGGTGAGATGTTGTGTCATCCATGGACTGATCTCAATACTTTCTTCGATCGAGTATCGGATAACCTTATGTGGTCGAACTCTTCGACCACGGCGTGAAGCTCCTTCACCGCGATCGCCTTCTTCCCGATTCGGCGCCTCGGCGGCGCTCCGTCCTCGCCGCCACCACCAACGGCCGCCACATCATCGCCGACCGGTGCTCATGCATCGCATTGTCGCCAACACCGAACCTCTCCGCCGCTTCAATCCGGCCACCACCGTCCACCTTGACCACCGGAGCTAGTCTAACGAGTTGAGAATAGTCCTAGCTACAAGTACCACCCATCGCCGCGAAATCTGCCGTTGGTTCTGTGCGCCACCGTCGCCGGTCCGGCGTGTCACGCCCGCGCGGCGATGCCACCTAGCGCCACTCAACCCCCTTGCGTGGTGTGCGCGTGGCGTCCGTTCATCGCCACGTGAGCACCCGCGTGTCGTTATCAGATCACCCTCGGCTCGGTGGAATCGATCCACCAGCCGAGTCTATGACATGTGGGACCGCTTGCCGTCGAAAAATCATTATAATTCTTTTAATTTCCGAAATTCTTCTAAATAAAATAAAATGGGTTTGGACTTGGTGAGATGGATGAATGGTGGGTGCGAGGCATGGTCCTGTTAGGATTGCACTTTCTTTATCCTTACCGTACCACCACATGTCTGTATGGGCAGGACCACTTAGTGTTATTTGTGCTATGTTGTATGTGTGGGCGTTGGAGGTCCCACTGGCGCAAAGATATCTGAGAGGACACCGCTAACGGCCTCATGATAATTGCTTAGTCACACGCCTTCGAAGCGTGCTTTGGCCGACATTAAAGCATTTTATCTCGTGTGGGTAAAGGCTGTACAACCTCTGCAGAGTGTAAAACTATTCGAATAACGCGTCATTATGTTAGAGTTTATAAAATGTGCAAATCCCATATCCGAGGTCATCCAACATTCGATGTCTCTCGCATGTTTCATAGCATGCAAAACCCGAAAGCTGCACCTTTATAACTACCCGATCATGAGTAGTGATTTGCACCCCAAAGTGTGCTATCACTTTTTGTTTAGCTGTACACTAGAAATCTGGACTAGTGTATGAACACAGAGATTTTGGATCGCATGACAAGGCTACCTTTATAACTACCTAAGCATTTGAGTAGTGACGGTACCAAAATGTACTATTAGACATGTATGTAGGAATCCATGATGATCTCGACCCCAAAATGTCTAAGGATTATACATCATCATTGCTTGAGACCATTGCCGATGACACATAGAATCATAACAATCTCAACGATGTCTCAAGGTGGGTCAATCCAACATCATGTTCTCTAACATGTGTCCACATTATTGATTCGATATCCCTATATCCATGACCGGCGAAACATGGTCATCAATCAATACATGTGCTGGTCGTAGAGTCACTAGTGTCCCAACCAGTGATATTCGACCAGGGATACATTTGAATGATCATCATAAGTTAAAAAGTTTCACCAACAAGTCACATACTTGTTAATATTTATAACTGATGATTTAAACAAGGAACAGAATAACACTTATTCAATAACACATAAACATAGATGTGATATCATCATCTCCATGATTGCCTCTAGGGCATATTTCCAACACTTCTTAACCCAATTCTGCCCGCTAAGGTTTCAACACTGAATGTCTTTCCAACCAGACAGGGCCCCCCTCTTGCGCCACCGTGAGAATACGTTTTCCACGACTCACACTTCACATGACAGAACCGAAATTAAGACATTGCTAATTAATCAGCCAGGTCCGTCCCATACCAGACATGTGGTTGTATGGTTAAGGCCCAGTTCAATGGCGCACAAGATTAAGTCCTTGACAAGTTACTCAGGCGAGACTACCACAAACCCACAACATCTTCAATCCACATCCCCACTATCCACCAACCACTAACCCGAGCGAAAACCAGTTTGTTTAACCAAGATCCATGACTAACCCCGTCATGGTACACAAGTTTTAACAAGAGTGGCTCACCACCACGGTTCCATAAATCATTAAGTCAAGATTAATCATTAAGACACATGTGATGATAAACCCATCGTAACTAAGCTGAACTAAGCATATGTACAATACCCATGTTGTCAATACAAATATGTCCAACTAAAATTACCCATGCTAAGGTGACAAATGATTCATGGCATTCAAATAATCAATGGAGGCGTAATGATAACAAGTAATAACTATACCCAAAGCAATTTATATAAAGATAGCATGCAATTGTATAAAACAATATACTTTTGAAATCATAGGTTCAATATGATCAAAGGACCACGACTTGCCTTGGAATAAATCCAGTGATTGATCTTGATCTTGGTATGCTACTCCTTGCTCAAAGCTTCCCGAAGTATCGACGTCTACTCGCAAACAAGAAAATAAACTAAATAAATAAATTACAGAGATAAAACAAACTCCAAAAATTAAATAAAAATCTCAGATAAATAGATCTCGACTTTAGATAAATTTAGGAATTTGAATGGACTCAATCGGAGTTCGGATGCAAAAATGAGCTTTGGAAGATTGAAATCTAAAGAAAAACCCTAAATTGAATTTTCAGATTATCCCGAATTATTTTCCTATTGGAAATTCCAGAATATGACGTCGGCTGACGTCAGCGGAGGACGTTCGGACGTGACGAAGTTAACCTGACAAGTGGGTCCCACTTGGAAGTGGCTAGGCCCACGGTGGACTAGGTTCAAGGGTGTTTTGGCTCGGGTGGGATTTTGGGCGTGCCACATGGCTTCTGACTGGATACCACACCAGCAAAAAGGATGACGTGGCCAAAGAGGTGGAGGTTGAGCTGGCTGCCACATCACCAAAGGGAGAAAAACCGAAGGGAGGGGAGCTCTGGAGCGACACCATGGCCGGCGGTAGAGCTGACAGCATCAACGGCGAACAACAGCGAGGGAGCTCCTGAGAGGTGGCAAAACGGAATGCTGAGGAGACGGCGATGCTCTGGGATGTGGTTCTGCGGCAAAGTCGGCAAGGGCTCGCCGGCGGCGGCGACATGAGCGGCGGTGAACTCCACAGGTGTGACGTGACGGCTTTGGTGATTCAGCAGCGCCCACAACAAAGAAAGATGAGCATCGGGATGGCGACGACCAGAGGAGCATCACGGGACAAAAAAGGTGGCCGGAGATCAAGAGAACCAACGGCGAGAGGGTAAAAACCGGTGACGGAGAAGAAGCTCGGCGACATCAAATCGGCGACGGAGAAGCAAGAAGAGAGGTGGAAACTGGTAGAGAGTAGCGTCGCGCACAACATGACGCACTCAAAAGGGCACGAGGCTCACCGGCGGTGTAGATCGGAGAAGAGAGGCGGCGGCCGGTTCAATGACGAAAACAAAAACGGCGTGGTGATGATCATTCGAAGGAGATGATGGGAGCACGGCGTAGCCCTCAATGAGACGATCACAACAGTGGCGGCGGATAGGGCTGAGAGAGACCAACGGCGATGAAATCCGGCACACAAGACCACGGCGGCGCTCGGCTCTTTTGCCGAAATCCGACAAAACAAAGACGAACTCGGGGCTGTAACTTTAGGGTTTCGGAAGAGGATAGCAGGGCGAAACTTTTGACGCGATGGGGAGGCTTTATATGGTGCCGGAGGGAGGAGTTCACAAGGAAGCCGACGGTGGTGCGTTCGGTTGAAGGACTCAAGAGTCCCAGACGGGCACGGGAGGACGATGCCGGCACAAGGGGGCCACACGGCAGAGAAAAGAGGAGGAGGCAAAGGAAAAGGCGAGGTGGGCTTCGACTCGGCTGACTCGGCCTTGAAAAAGAATTGGCGGGCCAGGCCGACGGGAAGAGGTGGGCCAACCGGACCGGGCCAAGAAGAGAAAAGAATGGGTCAGGGTTTAGGGATTGAGCCGAAACAATTTCTGAGATTTTTATTAGTTTTTCTTTTTAGAAAATAGCAGAAAAGGCAAATAACACTTAGAAAATAGCAAATACACTCGGAAAAATTCTAGAAAAATCTAGAAAATATATCCAAGCACATAGAACCCAAATAAAATAATTTTTATAATAGTTGATGTTGAAATTAATCATGTTAAATTGTTTTTGAACTCTGAAAATTCCAATTAAGCTTTTAAATTTAGCAGAAAAATCCAAATGGCTCTTTTTCTTTTAAAACTTTTAAAACAGACCAAATTCTTGGGATGTTACAATTCGGCCCAAAATGTAGCCAGCCCACCCCTGTTGTGTCGCCTCTCGCCACTCGCCAGTTAACCTAGCGCATCATCTCCAGAGTCCCCATTCCCCTTCGATGTCGCCCGCTCCATTCCCCTGCTGCGTCGTCAGATCCGGCGGCGACCCTCTCCCTCCCGACGCCGCCCCTTCCATGCTCCTGACGCCGCTCGCTTCTCCCCTTTGACGGCGCTGCGCCCGAGCCCTCGACATCGCCGCCGCCCCTGCTGCGTCGCGGATCGACGGCGATCGGCGGCGACCCTCTCCTCCCGACACCGCTCCTTCCGTGCTCGGACGCGCTCTACTTCTCCCCTTTGGCGCCGCTCGTCCCCTGCTGCCGAGGCGCCCGGCTTCTCCCTTCGGCGCCGCTCGGTGGCGGTGAGTGATTGTTGTTTGTATACCTATGGTGAGCTGTAGACATGTAGTCTTGTCAATTTGTACTAGTCCAAAGCATCCTGCTTCTCCCGACGCCGCTCGGTTGGGTCATGCCGAATCTACTCACATGCATTCACCGAAGGGGATGCTGTCATGCCAAATCGGTTGGGTCATGCCGAATTCTATACCATGCATTCATTTTATTTGCTAATTAACATAAAAATGCAATGTCTACTTGCATTGAACTTGTACAACAGCTAGTCAGCTACCAATTACATCATATTGTCATGCCTGGTTGAGATAGGCAAAGGCTACCGACTGAAGGTCACATACCCATTCCCTTGCACATCGCAAGAGTTGCTTGTCTTGCACATAATGCGTAAATATATTTTCGCAGTTGTCTTTTTGAGGGCTTGAGATTGAAGAACCATCTCCATGCCCTTGTGTTGCCTAAGCTTTGAGAGACTCAGTTGTGCTTACAGATTGACCACCTGTGACTGTGAGAATGTTTCAAGGAATACAAATTGTCAGTTTCTGGTATTAATATGAAGTCATGAACTTATGATTTATGAAGAAATGAAGAAGCCAAGAGCCGAGGATCATCTTTGAGGTACATATTCCTATTTTACACTTTACATTATACACTTTCTATTTGACAAACACGTAGAAAAACATTAAATAATACATATGCATATATTATTATTATTTATATACATATATATACAGCCGTATCCCCGTGTCGCCATTTTTTAAAAAATGGCGAATCCCGTGTCGATATGTGTCGTGTCCGACACGTGTCTCCGTGTTCGTGCATCCTAGATCCAAGGTACCATCCTTGAGGGATTTCAAGGCATCGCATTCTTCTGGAAACCCCTTAAAGAGCATCTGCATGGTTTTGCAATTGCAATCATTTAACAACTCTTCTAATGATAAAAACTAAGCCGCAATGGAAAATTTTTATACTAATTTCGAAAAATATTCCAAAAATGACACAAGTAGTCATACAATGAAATGAGATAGAAAATAAAAATACTACAAGTGGTCCTCACCAAAAGTTCATTGGCGAGCTCGGAAGACGTTGAGAAAAGAAGCTCATTTATGTTTACTTTTACAAGCTCCTCAATGCTGCACACATAAAAAGGAAAGCCAGATCTAACTTATAATTCAAAATAACGCAAAGGCCAAAACAAAAACATAACAAATCAAACATCTAAGAAACATGGGTTACCAGGAGAATGAAGCAGCACAACCATTTAAGTTACAATCCAGCAAATAAAAATTATTACACCCTCTACAAGAAAGCAGATACTTATGAGTAACCTCCATAGGTAGGTCTAGCCCCGAAGAGGATGTATGCAATGATACGCCTAGATCAGCTGATCCTGTAATTGTTCAAAAATCAGCATTTATGCTACAATGTAAAATTCTTTTGGCGATTGATAGGTTTACCTAGCAATACAGGATAGTCCTCTGATGCAAGCCACATAGTCCGGAAGGCAACACGTCTCAATTTCAACCTTTTTATCTGCTCCTCATATTTCTTCCTATCAGGTCCTTTACCTTCATAAATTGAAATTTATGAAATCAGAACAATACTTGAAAATTGGTTATGCCAGCTAATATAGCAGAATGCATGATACCAGTGATAATAAATAGCAAACTTGGGTAGACAAATCGCTTCCCATTCTTGATATCAATCCACAGCTGCCCCTCATCCATTGAATCCTCTTCACCTAAAGTTGCAGCAACATGTCTATTGTACATCAGTACTGCTTCCAGAAGTATGCTGAAATCTTCGTCTGGTGTCCTAGAATATGTGGCAGAGATTTCTAATTTTCCTCGCATTTCAACTATCCACTCAACAATCGCGTGTACTGAACATAAAAGAATGCTATAACTAGGACCACTCAGTTTAAGAGAACAGACCAGCTTGTGCTGCTCACAACAAGTGTGGGTCTATTAGGCTTCAAGAAAATTTCACTGTTGATCTTCTTGGTAAAGACAGTAGTGTTCCTGTCTTCCACTTCCTTCTCTGTAGGTAAGTGCAAACCACATAAATTTGTTTTTTTAAAAAAAGTGAATTGAATGTGTTTGATCATAATCAACACCTTGAATTTGTTTGAAACCCTTTGCGACCAGTCGTGCCTTATAAATGTGAACATTTCTATCCATATCTATCTTTTCTTAAAAAATCCGTTTGCACTCAATGGTCGTAACACCATCAGGTGCATCAACCAAGTTCCAAACTTGATTGTCAATCAGTCTACGATTAGCTCGTATCTCCATACAAATAATCCGGACCTGGTCATATCATCATACGATCTAGATCTGATCGTACGACATGAGCACCTGCTGGATCACACTTTCAAGGGAGAACAAAATTAGCGGCACAAGCACAACTGAGACAAGGCACATGTTCTTCGTTTCCTTATCCTCGCCATGATATAACTAAGAATCATGAGCCAGCCACGAGCAGCGATGAAATAAGCAAAGAATTTAGGCAGAACACGAGGTGATGGATTTAGGAGGGGAGTACCTGGTTGGCGAGGGAGAGGGAGGGGTACTGCATGTGCGGGCTACGCCCTATGTCACCGAGCACCACCACCACCGCGCACTTCCGCCTCATCGCCGCCATCGCCGTCGACCTTCGTAGTTTCGGGTGCAAGCAACCAATCGAGATTCGAGAGATGCTAGGGTTACCAGGTTGGAGACGAGCCGAAAAGCCACTAAACCGATAGTCCTACCCAGTGATCCCCTAGGCGGCCGCCTAGGCTGCCAGGTGCCGTGACTTGGTGCTAGTCGGTGCTCTAAGCGGGTCGAGCGCCTAGCCGGTCCAAGGCGCACCCAGGCAACACAAGGCGGGGCGCCTCCCCGCGGTTCCCCGTCGCGTGGCTCCTCCTCCTGGCTCCCCGTCGCGCGGCTCCTCCCGGCTCTCCTTCGCGCGCCGCTTCCTCTCCGGGCAGATCGACGTCCCCCATCGCCAGATCTGGTCTCCCTGCCGCTGGATTTTGTGTTTATGGAAGGGGGATGAGGCGCCGGTGGGAGGGGAGAGGGGAGAGCGACGCAGCTGTCGATGACGCGCTCGGCAGAGAGGAGAGCAAGAGAGAGTGATGGGAGAGAGGGATGAGGCGGCAGCGGGATGGATGAGGGAGAGCGAGAGCGAGAGGATGACCTGGCCACTTGACTTGGTCGACGCGGATAAGGGGCGAAGGGGACCACTCGGTCGACGCAGGCCACTCGCTCGGCGACGTGGGCTTAGGCTGGGCTGGACTGGACGCCGAACTGCCGAAGGTAAGTCTCATTTCGTTTTTCTTTTTCGTTTTTCTTCGTTCTCCTGTCCCTCCGGCTCCCTCCGGCTGCTCTGTTCACCGGCTACAGTAGACCACCGCCTAGGCGGGCTAGGCGCTAGGCGGCCACCCTCCGCCCGCCTTCCGCCTAGCGCCTAGGTGAACATTGGTCCCACCTGTCATAGTGATCAAAAGACCCAATTGTAAATAGAGAAAATTGGGTATACACCACCAAATTATTCACAGTGTAGATATCTACCATCTTTAATATCATCCAAACTTCTCAAG
Source organism: Ampelocalamus luodianensis (assembly GCA_036346255.1). NCBI lineage: Eukaryota > Viridiplantae > Streptophyta > Magnoliopsida > Poales > Poaceae > Ampelocalamus > Ampelocalamus luodianensis. The sequence goes on from CM070618.1 coordinate 24,552,641, forward strand.
TCTCCTCAATATACCACTCCATTTGCTTTCGTCGCTTCTCCCTAACGACGACTCTATTTCTCGCTCCCACTTGCCCTTATCCGGCTCGACCAGACCCAGTCGCACCATCTTCTTCCTTCTCCAGAGTCAGCCACGCAGAAGATTGGGAGACGAGACAAGGCAACGACTTGGTGCTGGACAGCTGGTCGTAGAGGGCGGCAGTCACTTTAGGCTGGTCATAGAGGGCAGCGCGGCATATGAGAGGATGATGGTGAGGCAAACCTCCATGGCATGCAGCTTGGAGGAGAGGAGCAAAGCAAGGCGGCGCTGGTACGGTGTCGCAGGAGAGGAGCAGAACAATGCTGCTAGGGTCTAGAGGAGGAAGAAGATGGTGCGACTGGGTCTGGTCTAGTCAGATAAGGGCAAGTGGGAGCGAGAAATAGAGTCGCCATTAGGGAGGAGCAACGGAAGCAAACAGTGTGGGGACCCCCGGTAATTATCTCCTTAAGACCGAGACAAATCAAGGTCTTAGGGACATAACTCGGGATCTCCGGTAAATGGATTCCAACTTAACTCGGTCTAAGGAGAGACTCAACTCAATTCTAGAGCCCCGACGATCATGCGCTGCTGCTCCCTGCGAGCGCTACATGATTTCGGTTCTCCAACAAGTCAAGCGCTACACTTAGCGAGTTAAATAGGAATCCAAGAACAATGAGTATGACCTATATTGGTTCCCAAGATCAGTGACCAATATAATCATACCCTCATTACAACGTTGGTCACATCCATACAACCATCATACATAAATAGTACAAAAGTTACAACACGTTCTAAGTGTACAATTACATAAGGGCCGACCGCCAAATTTAACAAGTTTATAGCAGGCGAGTAAATAAACCAAAAGGACCAACAGTGGTATGCCCACAACCCATCGGCAACCGACTGGGAGTTAGAAGATAGCATACTACTCGTCGGTGTCACCTAAATCGACACCGGCGAACTCATCAACCTCAGTATCGTCCTCACCTGTAAAAAGCCAGCAAACATCTGGCTGAGTACCAAAGAGTACTCGCAAGTCTTACACAAATAAAAATAGTTATGCATAAGGTTATTCAAAGGAAGGCTCATATTGGCTTAGTTTTGCGAAAGAGACGCAACAATGTACAACCTACACATGCTAGTTTTTCAAATGCCATTTCAAAATCAGATTTGAAGTAGACGTAAAACATGTGAATAAGTAATGAACTAAGTAACAAATAAACATACAAATAACAAAGTGGCTGCCCACTTTGATACAACAACAAATATGATCATCCCATTCATGCTAATTACCAAGTTCACCCGCAATTTTACTTCCAAGTCTAACAATAGTAACTCCCGAACTCAAGCGGTTGTCCATAACCGTGGACACGGCTATTCGAATAGATTATACCTGCTGGGGTGTACTACTTTACCCACACGACTCGATTAGCCCGTAAGCCTCCGGATAATGGCACACTTCCTTTGGTATCTTTGGCGGGAGAATCGAGATACGGTCATTTTCAAGAAGAAAACCCTATTGAGCTAAGTCCCCATGTGAGATGTTTCCGGTCTTAGTACAAGCAGCGTATAGCACTTGCTAAGGGCTCACAAGTTATATTGGAAATACCGACGCAACATAAAGGGTAATTGGTGCTACCATGCACACTATAGAACATTACATCGGCTCCTAAGGACAAATGATCAAACACAAATGCTCCTACACCACCATGGGACTTAACACAATAGAACCTTCCCTACTTAACCATACAGCACCCATATACTGCGTATGGTAGCACGAAATACTTGAATCAACGACGTTACAAAGTTCGGTCCTTAATTGTCCGGACAAGTCCAACCACATACCCAAATCTAGTGCACAAAGCACCATCACTAACCAACACTTGTCCAGACCAAAAGCTCATTTAAAATGACAAAATTTAACTTGTAAAACAGGTGCGAAGATCTGAAACAAAAGTATATAATGAGAGTTGTGTTTATCCCATAATTGTTGGGTTATTCCCGACAATCAACTACCGGTTCTAGACTTGCATGGCTAAGCAAACTCGAAACAATATAACTTCACAACTCCTATCATATCATTTCAGCAATGGAATAATTCATGGATAGCCACAATGACAACATAATAGGATGTGTCTAACTATTCATCACAAAAATAGCGACATTATCAAAATAGTATGCAAGCAATTATCATTGCATCTATCCTAACAAAATTGGGATCAAATATGATGCAAAAAGAAAGTTCAAAGGATGCTTGCCTTGCAGGTAGCTAAGTTGTTCGCTCTCAGTTGCGTAGGAGTCAATATCAATGGGCTCGGTATCTAGATAAATACAATATCGAATAAACACCGAGAAAATGACTCAAAACCAAAATGCTCAAAATGCATGATTTTTCTACAGCAGTTAGGTCATGATTTTAGATGGATTTAGGTAAAAGATTTATTCCATTTGGAGTTATGAAATGGAAGTTATGCCATCTTGAAACTCAGGTTTCGATATGCCCGTTTTGAGTAATTTTAATTATGAAGTGAAAATTTGTAGGGTAGTGGTGGGGTAAAGGATTGCACAGGTAAATAGGCAACATTATTACAAGTCCAGAATAGTTGAGTTTGTCCTATTTGGAGTTTTTATGATTTAGTTATGTATTTTCAAAGTTATCAGCCTTTTATAGTACAACAATAATAGAGTTAAAGATATATTTTGCTAAAACACATTCTCTGTGACAGAGGCAACAGGGAAACCATTTTTAGAAATAAGTATACTGAAAATAAAATTACGAGTTGGTTTCATTGTTTTTGGATGTTCCAATATTTACTTATGCATTTTTAAGGATTTCAGCCCATTTTCTATTGTAAATATAATGGTTTTTAATGAGTTGATCTCCAAGTAATGTTTTCTGTAACAGAGACATGTATGAAACTAATTTTGATAGGAAGTCCATTAAGAATGTAAATTTCCAGAAGTGGTTTCATGTGATTTGGAGTTAAGATGAAATAGTTATGCATTTCTAAAGTTAATACTAATTTCGGTGTATAAATAAACTGATTTCGAATTTTACTAAAGTGATTTTTTTACTCTTCTCACCGAGTGCAGCGCTAGTCGCGATCCATCGACCGCCCCCGCTCGTCGCCGCCCATCATAGGCGCGCGCACGATGTGCGTGCTAGAGGCGATGAGTTGCGGCCGTTGGATCGAGATCCAACGGTCCATATTCGAGATGCAATAGGACGGTCCGAATGTCTCACAAATCCAGCCGTTCCTTTCGCATTTGACGCCCATGATCGTAGCGTAATCGGAAATTCAAGAGCCACCAACGGACCGTCGATATCGCATCGGACGGTCCACAACGATCCAAGTGTAAGGAACGGCGCGAAGACATCGCGACGTGTTTAAATTTTTGGGCCCACACGTCGCTGGCTCCAACATTTACCAAATGTGTTGTTTTCGTAGGTGGGGCCCGCATGTAATAGACTCATCGCCGCTTAAGACAACACTTAAATGCTAATGATTGGAGTTTAACGGCTAATGACATGCTACGATGGCGGCCGGCGACGACACGGCAACCGTAGCGTTGGTGGCTTGCACGGCTCGCGGCGCTACGGCGCCACGGTGGAGCTAGCCACTTGTTGCATTAGCTTCGCAATAGCCTTGTGCACCTAATAGAAGTGGTGGCAAGGTCCGAGGTGGACCGCGTGGCGGCTAGCCGAGATGCACGGCGGTTCATACGCAAAAATGGAAATGGCTAACTCGAGCTCCTCGGTGCAAAGTAGCGAGTGCTTAAGCTACCTTAAGGTCTAGTAAAGTTACAAACCGTGAGGAACTTGGGGAGGCGGGGTTGACCGAGTCTTTGTCGAGCCGTGGAAGACAAAGGCGGTCAACACGGCTTCACGTGGACAAGGAGAACCGAGCAAAGCAAACAAGTGTGAATGCTCGGGCTAGCTCGGAGGTTGTGCTAGGAAGTCAGGAAGCGAGGAATCAACATGAAACTTACCGGACAAGGTGGGAGGTGAAGGGTGCTCTTAGGCCGAAATCACTCCAATCCTCAAATACACGAGCATTGTTGTGCATTAACAAAATCAAGTGAGGGGTTTGGACTCTGAGCTAGGCGCACAAAGTGACACGAGGAGCGAGGACCATACCTCCGGAGACAAGAAAAGACCTACGGATGCCACTCGGGGCGTGCTCCGGAGGTGGGTTAGAGCACGAGGATGAACCGGCTGCTACAAGCAAAAACAAGATCTCGCGTGAGCAAAAATGGAGACATCAAGGATCAGGGAGTGGAGGAGCACCACTCGGTAGAAGCTTACGAGAGAAGCAGGCAGAGCTTCCCTCTTCTCCGTCGGTAGGAGAAGAAGTGAGCGAAATGGAGGAGCAGGAGGGGGTATTATGTTGGGGCGATGACGGCAGTGGAGGCGGTGTCAAGTGGAGATTCTCGGGGATTGGTTGCATGCGGCGGTGGAGTCACGGCGTGATGGAGCCGTTCGGCGCACGTCGCCGTCGCTCGCCGCGTGCACAGGATTCCTGAGGCGCCAGCGGGAGGTAGACGACGAACCTGACATCGGGGGCCCACCGGTCAGTGTCTCTAACTTGCGCGCGAAAAGGAGAACGTGGACCAACGTGGGCCGTTGGATGCATATCGGGTGGTTGGGGTTTAAGGAGCCAAGGGGTGGCGATGCGCACTCGGGCCGCTGATCTTTCATCGGGCGGTCCAGTGCGGTGCAACTAGTGGGTTGGGCTTAACGCGCCGCAACGGACTCTGGTCGGTACTACTGTTGTCTAGGGTTTTAGGTTAAGGTTTGTTGTGATTTAAAATCTGTCTTAGCAACTTTGACCGGGGTTTATAATTAGAAAGAAATCTCCTAAAATCATGAAATAATTTGTGGGGGTTCTTGGGAGTATATAGTTCCCATAAAAATTATGAAACCCCACTGTTCATAATATATTTTGGGATATTCAAATTCAAACATGTTGTATGTCTATTAAGTTGGTTTGAATTTTCATTAGGTTCAACCTAATTCCAAAAATTCTGGAAAAATTATATTTATTCTCAATAATTAATGTAGTATTTGAATAAATTGTTTCCAGATGATGATCAAAACTTTTTATTTCTGATTTGAATTGAATTTCAAACTTTGAAGGGTATGTTCATTTTTTTAATGATTTTCCAAGTGCAATATATTAGGAAATGGTTTGAATTCAATAATGCACGCTAATGAATTACATATTAACCATTTTAATTAGTTGGGGCTGTGACAAACCTCCCCCCTTACAAAAGATCTCGACCCGAGATCTGGGTGGAGAAGAATTAGAAAGTCTTCATTAGAAGTTTTAATTTACGTTGTCTTGATTTCCTTCACAGATAGTGTTGACATGTTATAATTATGCCATAAGAATAATTTTGTTTATATTGCTATGTTTTACCTTTCTTTTCTTGATACGAAGGCACTTCATGTAGAGAAAAGGTCTGGATATGCCGCTCGCATCCGGTCTTCACGTTCCCAAGTTGCTTCATCTTCCGTGTGGTTGCTCCATTGAACCTTGACGAACTTGATGTTCCGATTCCTCGTCTTGCGCTCGGTTTCCTCAAGGATACGAATCGGGCTCTCTCGATAAGATAGATCGGGTTGCAAGTCGAGTTCGTCCAACTCAGTTGCTTCCGTTGGGACTCGAAGACATTTCTTGAGTTGGGAGACATGGAAAACGTTGTGCACGTCTGAAAGTGATGGTGGCAACTCCAACTGGTAGGCCACCGATCCCAACTTAGCTAGAATACGGAAAGGTCCAATATAGCGAGGTGCTAATTTACCTTTGATTTGGAAGCGATGAACTCCTTTCATAGGAGAGACTTTAAGATAAACATGATCGTCCACCTTGAAACTCAATTCGCGACGACGACGGTCGGCATAAGACTTCTGACGTGATTGAGCCGTCCTAAGTCGTTCGCGAATGACACGAACTTGTTCTTCAGCATCTTCCACCAAGGTTGGGCCATAGAATGGCCTCTCCCCGGCTTCGGACCAGTTCAAGGGTGTCCTACAAGCCCTCCCATACAATGCTTCAATGGTGACATCGAATACCGGATTGGAAGTCGTTGTTGTAGGAGAACTCAAAAAATGGCAAGCACTTCTCCCGCTTTTGCTATAGGACAGCACACAAGCTCGGAGAAGGTCTTCTAAAACTTGGTTTACCCTCTCGCTTGTCCATCGGTTTGTGGGTGATAAGTGAAATGAAAGATAGGTTGGTCCCCATTGCTTGATGCAAGCACTTCCAAAAATGAGAGGTGAACCGAGGACCTCTATCTCAAACAATCACCTTTGGTACACCATGGAGACAAACAATTTTGGAGATGTACAACTCGCTAGCTTGGCACCAGTGTAAGTGGTCTTGACAGAATAAAGTGAGCAACTTTCGTCGACGGCCGACAATCACCCATATGAAATCGGACCCACTTGAGTCCTTGGAAGGCGGTGATAAAATCCATGCCAACTTCTTCCCATTTCCACTTGGGAATGGGCAGGGGATCTAGAGTACCAGCTGGCTTCAAATGCTCAGCTTTGACTCTTTGGCATACATCACACTCGGCAACATATTGAGCGATTTGTCGCTTCATTTGGCTCCACCAGAGCCTCTTCTTCAAGTCTTGGTACATCTTGGTACTACCTGGGTGAATAGAGAATTTGGAGTCATGAGCCTCTTTGAGAATTTTCCCTCTCAAAGTATGATCAAAAGGCACCACCAACCGGTTCTCGAACCACAGGGTGCCTTGTGAATCTTCACGAAAACCTTTGGCTTTGTTTTTCTTCATTGCCTCTCGGATTTGAGCCACTTCTGCGTCAGTTTGCTGGGCTTCTCTAATCTGGTCCTCAAGTGTACAACTCACACTTAGGGCAGCGAGCGAACCTTCTTTAATTATTTCCAGTCGCAATTGTTGCATGGCAGCACACAAGCCTGCCGAAGAAGGGATTACAGATAAACAGTTGCATTGGGATTTTCTGCTCAATGCATCGGCCACCACATTGGCTTTTCCTGGATGATAATGAAGTCCCATGTCATAATCTTTGATCAATTCAAGCCATCTTCTTTGCCTTAAATTCAGATCAGCTTGGGTGAAAATGTATTTGAGACTCTTGTGGTCGGTGTAGATCTCGCAACGATTACCGATGAGGTAATGTCGCCAAATCTTTAGAGCATGAACAACCGCTGCAAGCTCTAAGTCATGAGTGGGATAGTTAGCTTCATGAGGCCTCAACTGTCTTGACGCATAAGCCACTACTCGGCCCTCTTGCATAAGCACACAACCGAGCCCATGGCGAGATGCATCACAGTAAATATCAAAGCTCTTGTGAACATCTGGAAGGATGAGCCTTTGGAGCCGTGGTCAAGCATTCTTTGAGAATCTGAAAGCTTTGTTCACAATCAGCTGACCATTCGAACTTCTTTTCCTTCTTCAGAAGTTGAGTCATAGGCCTAGAAATCTTGGAGAAGTTCTTGATGAACCTGCGGTAGTAGCCCGCAAGCCCAAGAAAACTGCGAATGTCGGTGACGCTCTTTGGTTGTTTCGATTCAGCACATCCTGCACCTTACTTGGATCAACAAATGACACCACCCTTGGAGAGTACATGACCCAAGAAACTCACTTCACGTAGCCAAAATTCACATTTGCTGAATTTGGCATAGAGTTGATGTTGACGGCTTTTCCAACACAAGTCTCGGATGTTTCTCGTGTTCTTCGTCGGACTTAGAGTAAATAAGTATGTCATCAATAAATACAACGACGAACTGGTCCAAATACTCCATGAAAACCGAGTTCATGAGATTCATGAAATAAGCGGTGCATTAGTCAATCCAAAAGACATAACGATGTACTCGTATAGACCATACCGAGTAGAGAAAGTCGTCTTGGAATGTCCTCTGTCCCGACCTTGATTTGATGGTAACCCAACCTCAAGTCAATCTTGGAGAACACTTGGGCTCCACTAAGTTGGTCGAACAGTCATCAATCCGCGAAGCGGATACTTGTTCTTACAAATGACTTCATTCAACGGACGGTAGTCAACACACATCCGCAAGCTCTTGTCTTTCTTCTTAACAAAGATGGCGGGCATCCCCAAGGTTAGGAGCTTGGCGGATGAAACCCTTATCTTGAAGTTCTTGGAGTTGTGCTTTCAATTCTACCAACTCATTAGGAGGCATCCGATCGGCCGCTTTGAGATCGGCGCAGTACCGGGTGCAAGCTCAATGACGAATTCCACTTCACGGTCTGGAGGCATGCCGGGTAGTTCTTCAGGGAATACATCGGGATATTCACATACCACCGGAACTTTCTCAATTTCAAGAGAGGTACTAGCTTCCAAAGCATAGAGATGAGAACTGCCAACTGAAGGTGCAAAATAACTGTTGCCATCTTCGCTAGTGACTGAAATGGAACGTTGAGCACAATCGATCTTTCCCTGATTTTTGGACAGCCAATCCATCCCTAATATCACATCAATACCTACCGAATTTATCACAATTAAATTTGCTAAGAAGTTGATATTTTGAATTTCCACTTTTACGCCCCGGCAGACATGATCGGTTTGGAAAACCGATCCCGGTGATTGAATTTGATAAGGTGGCTGAAGTTTGACTATTTCAAATTGATTAAGTGTAGCATATTGTTCTTTGATGAATGAATGAGATGCTCCTGAATCGAATAAAACTGATGCAGGACAAGAATTAACGAGAAGTGTACCCAAAACGACGTCCGGAGCGTCGCTAGCCTCCTCGGCGGTGACGTGGTTCACTCGGCCACGCGCTGAAATCTGAGGAGGGGTAGATGCTGCCCTCGGAGGTGGTGAAGGTCTCGCCACAGCTGGTGGAGTAGGAGCTCGATAAGTCTGGGGCATTCCTCGCTGCTTGGCGAGGCAGTGGTGTGCATAGTGGCCCTGGCGACCACAATGGAAACAGGTGACATTGGGCTTGTATGCCCCGCTGTTCTGGGAGTTCTTACCCCCATTGTTCCGCTGCGCCACTGGTGGAGAGGGTCGTGGAGGTACCACAGGAGGCCTCGGTGGTGCTGGGGCCTGAGAGCGAGGTGTCTGGGGTGGCCCGGGGCGCTGCCGAGGGAAACTGCTATTAGCTGAAAGCTGGGCTGCCCTCCTCCTCTTCCGGGACTCCTCCACGGCCACACTCTTATGCTCCACAACTATGGCCTTGTTCACTAGATGCTGGAAGTTGCGGAAGTCATGTGCAGCTAGAGCCAACTGCATCTCCTCTGTCAAGCCGCCCATGAAACGGCGCTGGCGGCGGGCGTCAGTGGATACATCATCTGGGGCATAGCGGGCCAAGGAGTTGAACTCCTGGAGGTACTCCGAGACGGTCTTCTTTCCTTGCTTCAGGGCAAGGAACTGCTGTTGCTTGATCAACATAACCCCCTCAGGAATGTGAGCCTCCCTGAAGGCTGCACAGAACTCGCCCCATGATGGAACTCCTCCATCCGGCTGCATGGCGGTATAGTTGTCCCACCACGCACTAGCGGCGCCCTCAAGCCGTAATCGCGAAGAGCACCCTCTCCATGCCGGTGCACTGAGCAATCGCCAGCTTCTTCTCAATATCTCTCAGCCAGTCCTCAGCCTCCATTGGGCTCTCGGTGCCAGAAAAAGTGGAGGGATTGGTTCGCTGGAAATCAGCGAGACCTCCCGCCGCTCGCTGTCCCCTCTCCCGCTACCGCAGAGCGGGGAGAGGTGTTGCGAGCTATCGCCTCCGTGATCTGGTCCGATCCATCCTGTTTCTCTCGACCGTGCCAAGACTTCCGCCATAGTGGGTGGCGGAGAAGTACCTCCTCGTAAGAAGCGTCCCGCGGTTGGCGCCGTGAGAGGGCTCACCCTCTCCTCGCGGGCGTAAAGTTCTCGCCACGCAGCAGAACGAGTGCCCTGGGGTGGTGATCCCCCATCGCGCTGAGCCCTAGCCCGAGTATTAGGACCTGACATCCTGGAGTGACAAGGAGGATTAGAAGATAAACATGAAGGTCACAACTTATTTGAGCAAGCAATAAGAATGATATTTAAAAATGCAGCAGAAATTTAACATCAAATAAGGTACAAAACATTAAGGCTAGTACAAAATCCATAACAGCAAATGATAGTCCTTTGGAACAATTACATCCAGGTTGGCCGTAGACAAATGGCAACTGCCCAAAGTCAAAGTCCAAAATAATACAAGAAGATCCAACGACTACTAGCCTGTTACAACAATTAAAGGATACACGCTTCGCTGAAAACATGCCTGGACAGCGAGCTCACTACCTCAACATCCTAGATATTATTCCGGTCAAAGTTCACCGGAAACTCATCCAAAAGATGTGCCCCAGGGGATCCAGTATCATCGGGGTCCCCTAGGTTAGGAAGACGCAAAGGTGATCCTATGGCATTAACATGACCTCCTACCACGGGAAGACGACAATCTGCTGGTGCAGAAAGATAAGGGGAGATCATATTAGTGCCATATAGCACACTGGGATGAATGAGCCTCATATCATGCATGAGCCTTAAGTGCTCCTGAGCCTCAATGAGACGCCGTCGCGTCTCCCACAACTCATGCATGGTGCAGCGATGCATCTGGTCCATGATGTGCACCAGTCTTGCCAATTGTCGGACCTGAGGGTCTTCTCCGAACTGAATCCTAGCAAACCTGCTCACTTCCCCTTCGCGTGCTTGCATGGGGAAATGGTCATAAGGCGGCTGGGACAGCTCTGTCAGATCATAGCGGAGGCGACTCATGGCCACCCTAGCCACTTCTTGCAGCGCCATGGCCTCCGAAGTGCCATAAGCCTGAAAACGATACGGGATGCTTCCCGTAACACGTCTAGCAATAATATCTGCCACAGCCAAGTATTCCTCCATTCCCGGCCCTCGATCTCGACGGTAAAGGGAGTACGTCGGCTGGTAGGTGAAATTCGCCTTCCACATCATATCCCTCAGTAACTCCGGGTATCCTCCCACATCCTCAGCTTGGGTCTCGCGAACAAGGTATTGGGGGTTCATCTAAAGGATGAGAAAAGGCAAGGTAAGTTAGTTTTTGCAAAACCAAAACCCGAATAAGGCAAAGAATGATACTAGGATGGGTAAGGAATAAAAGATACTCCTAACTTAATTTTTCAAAGTAATTTTGATAATTTCGGAAAATAAATTGACCAAGGGTTTGCTAAACTTAACGCCCATGCTATCACTAACCTACAGTCAGTATGGCTCTGATACCAACGCTGTGGGGACCCCCGGTAATTATCTCCTTAAGACCGAGACAAATCAAGGTCTTAGGGACATAACTCGGGATCTCCGGTAAATGGATTCCAACTTAACTCGGTCTAAGGGAGAGACTCAACTCAATTCTAGAGCCCCGACGATCATGCGCGCTGCTCCCCTGCGAGCGCTACATGATTTCCGGTTCTCCAACAAGTCAAGCGCTACACTTAGCGAGTTAAATAGGAATCCAAGAACAGCGAGTATGACCTATATTGGTTCCCAAGATCAGTGACCAATATAATCATACCCTCATTACAACGTTGGTCACATCCATACAACCATCATACATAAATAGTACAAAAGTTACAACACAGTTCTAAGTGTACAATTACATAAGGGCCGACCGGCCAAATTTAACAAGTTTATAGCGGAAGCGAGTAAATAAACCAAAAGGACCAACAGTGGTATGCCCACAACCCATCGGCAACCGACTGGGAGTTAGAAGATAGCATACTACTCGTCGGTGTCACCTAAATCGACACCGGCGAACTCATCAACCTCAGTATCGTCCTCACCTGTAAAAAGCCAGCAAACATCTGGCTGAGTACCAAAGAGTACTCGCAAGTCTTACACAAATAAAAATAGTTATGCATAAGGTTATTCAAAGGAAGGCTCATATTGGCTTAGTTTTGCGAAAGAGACGCAACAATGTACAACCTACACATGCTAGTTTTTCAAATGCCATTTCAAAATCAGATTTGAAGTAGACGTAAAACATGTGAATAAGTAATGAACTAAGTAACAAATAAACATACAAATAACAAAGTGGCTGCCCACTTTGATACAACAACAAATATGATCATCCCATTCATGCTAATTACCAAGTTCACCCGCAATTTTACTTCCAAGTCTAACAATAGTAACTCCCGAACTCAAGCGGTTGTCCATAACCGTGGACACGGCTATTCGAATAGATTATACCCTGCAGGGGTGTACTACTTTACCCACACGACTCGATTAGCCCGTAAGCCTCCGGATAATGGCACACTTCCTTTGGTATGCTGGCCGGGGAGAATCGAGATACGGTCATTTTCAGTAAGAAAACCCTATTGAGCTAAGTCCCCATGTGAGATGTTTCGGTCTTAGTACAAGCAGCGTATAGCACTTGCTAAGGGGCTCACAAGTTATATTGGAAATACCGACGCAACATAAAGGGTAATTGGTGCTACCATGCACACTATAGAACATTACATCGGCTCCTAAGGACAAATGATCAAACACAAATGCTCCTACACCACCATGGGACTTAACACAATAGAACCTTCCCCTACTTAACCATACAGCACCCATATCTGCGTATGGTAGCACGAAAATACTTGAATCAACGACGTTACCAAAGTTCGGTCCTTAATTGTCCAGACAAGTCCAACCACATACCCAAATCTCGTGCACAAAGCACCATCACTAACCAACACTTGTCCAGACCAAAAGCTCATTTAAAATGACAAAATTTAACTTGTAAAACAGGTACGAAGATCTGAAACAAAAGTATATAATGAGAGTTGTGTTTATCCCATAATTGTTGGGTTATTCCCGACAATCAACTACCGGTTCTAGACTTGCATGGCTAAGCAAACTCGAAACAATATAACTTCACAACTCCTATCATATCATTTCAGCAATGGAATAATTCATGGATAGCCACAATGACAACATAATAGGATGTGTCTAACTATTCATCACAAAAATAGCGACATTATCAAAATAGTATGCAAGCAATTATCATTGCATCTATCCTAACAAAATTGGGATCAAATATGATGCAAAAAGAAAGTTCAAAGGATGCTTGCCTTGCAGGTAGCTAAGTTGTTCGCTCTCAGTTGCGTAGGAGTCAATATCAATGGGCTCGGTATCTAGATAAATACAATATCGAATAAACACCGAGAAAACAGCTCAAAAACCAAAATGCTCAAAAATGCATGATTTTTCTACAGCAGTTAGGTCATGATTTTAGATGGATTTAGGTAAAAGATTTATTCCATTTGGAGTTATGAAATGGAAGTTATGCCATCTTGAAACTCGTGTTTCGATATGCAGCTTTGAGTAATTTTAATTATGAAGTGAAAATTTGTAGGGTAGTGGTGGGGTAAAGGATTGCACAGGTAAATAGGCAACATTATTACAAGTCCGAATAGTTGAGTTTGTCCTATTTGGAGTTTTTATGATTTAGTTATGTATTTTCAAAGTTATCACCTTTTATAGTACAACAATAATAGAGTTAAAGATATATTTTGCTAAAACACATTCTCTGTGACAGAGGCAACAGGAAACCATTTTAGAAATAAGTATACTGAAAATAAAAATTACGAGTTGGTTTCATTGTTTTTGGATGTTCCAATATTTACTTATGCATTTTTAAGGATTTCACCATTTTCTATTGTAAATATAATGGTTTTTAATGAGTTGATCTCCAAGTAATGTTTTCTGTAACAGAGACATGTATGAAACTAATTTTGATAGGAAGTCCATTAAGAATGTAAATTTCCAGAAGTGGTTTCATGTGATTTGGAGTTAAGATGAAATAGTTATGCATTTCTAAAGTTAATACTAATTTCCAGTGTATAAATAAACTGATTTCGAATTTTACTAAAGTGATTTTTTTACTCTTCTCACCGAGTGCAGCGCTAGTCGATCAACATCGACCTGGCCCGCTCGTCCGCCCATCTAAGCGCGCGCACGTGTGCGTGCTAGGGCGATGGTTGCGAGCCGTTGGATCAGGATCCAACGGTCCATATTCGAGATGCAATAGGACGGTCCGAATGTCTCACAAATCCAGCCGTTCCTTTCGCATTTGACGCCCATGATCGTAGCGTAATCGGAAATTCGAAGAGCCACCAAACGGACCGTCGATATCGCATCGGACGGTCCACAACGATCAAGTGTAAGGAACGGCGCAAGACATCGCGACGTGTTTAAATTTTTGGGCCCACACGCCGCTGGCTCCAACATTTACCAAATGTGTTGTTTTTACGTAGGTGGGCCCGCATGTAATAGACTCATCGGCCGCTAAGACAACACTTAAATGCTAATGATTGGAGTTTAACGGCTAATGACATGCTACTGATGACGGCCGGCGACGACACGGCAACCGCAGCGTTCGGTGGCTTGCACGGCGGCTCGCCGGCGCTCACGCGCCACTGTGGAGCTAGCCACTTGTTGCATTAGCTTCGCAATAGCCTTGTGCACCTAATAGAAGTGGTGGCAAGGTCGAGGTGGACCGCGCGGCGGCTAGCCGAGATGCACGCGGCGGTTCATACGGCAAAAATGGAAATGGCTAACTCGAGCTCCTCGGTGCAAAGTAGCGAGTGCTTAAGCTACCTTAAGGTCTAGTAAAGTTACAAAGCGTGAGGAACTTGGGGAGGCTGGGGTTGGCCTGAGGTCTTTGTCGAGCCGTGGAAGACAAAGGCGGTCAACACGGCTTCACGTGGACAAGGAGAATCGAGCAAAGCAAACAAGTGTGAATGCTCGGGCTAGCTCGGAGGTTGTGCTAGGAAGTCGTGGAAGCGAGGAATCAACATGAAACTTACCGGACAAGGTGGGAGGTGAAGGGGTGCTCTTAGGCCGAAATCACTCCAATCCTCAAATACACGAGCGGTTTGTTGTGCATTAACAAAATCAAGTGAGGGGTTTGGACTACTGAGCTAGGCGCACAAAGTGACACGAGGAGCGAGGACCATACCTCCGGAGACAAGAAAAGACCTACGGATGCCACTCGGGCGTGCTCGGAGGTGGGTTAGAGCACGAGGATGAACCGGTGCTACAAGCAAAAACAAGATCTCGCGTGAGCAAAAATGGAGACATCAAGGATCGGGAGTGGAGGAGCACCACTCGGTAGAAGCTTACCCCAAGAGAACGAGGCGAGCTTCCTCTTCTCCGTCGGTAGGAGAAGAAGTGAGCGAAATGGAGGAGCAGGAGGGGGTATTATCTTCGGGCGATGGCGGCAATGGAGCGGCGTCAAGTGGAGATTCTCGGGATTGGTTGCATGCGCGCGGTGGAGTCACGGCGTGATGGAGCCGTTCGGCGCACGCCGCCGTCGCTCAGCCGCGTGGCACAGATTTCGAGGCGCCACGGAGGTAGGTGAGCAACGAACGACATCGGGGCCCACCGGTCGGTGTCTCTAACTGCGCGCGAAAAGGAGAACGTGGACCAACGTGGGCGTTGGATGCATATCGGGTGGTTGGGGTTTAAGGGAGCCAAGGGGGGGGTGAAGCGGTACGCACTCTGGGCCGTTGATCTTTCATCGGGCGGTTCAGGTGCGGTGCAACTAGTGGGTTGGGCTTAACCGCGTCGCAACGGACTCGGTCGGTACTACAGTGTCTAGGGTTTTAGGGTTAAGGTTTGACTGTGATTTAAAATCTGTCTTAGCAACTTTGACCGGGGTTTATAATTAGAAAGAAATCTCCTAAAATCATGAAATAATTTGTGGGGGTTCTTGGGAGTATATAGTTCCCATAAAAATTATGAAACCCCACTGTTCATAATGTATTTTGGGATATTCAAATTCAAACATGTTGTATGTCTATTAAGTTGGTTTGAATTTTCATTAGGTTCAACCTAATTCCAAAAATTCTGGAAAAATTATATTTATTCTCAATAATTAATGTAGTATTTGAATAAATTGTTTCCAGATGATGATCAAAACTTTTTATTTCTGATTTGAATTGAATTTCAAACTTTGAAGGGTATGTTCATTTTTTTTAACAGATTTTCCAAGTGCAATATATTAGGAAATGGTTTGAATTCAATAATGCACGCTAATGAATTACATATTAACCATTTTAATTAGTTGGGGCTGTGACAAACAGAGTGGTATATTAAGGAGATTTGGGAAGTTAGGGAGTGAACATGAGCCAGTAGAAACATCAATTAATATAACAGAACTCAACTTGTACATATGCAGTATAGCTTGATTTCGCCTAATGGGATGCTTTATTTGTAATGACTTAAGCCAAGCATAATACAGTATAGCTAGAAAATAAATACACAAATTACCTTCTCACCTGTATTTTGATTGAAGAGGCTTAACTACAGATCAGTAACTACTTTGGAATTGAAAGCTAATTTGGGGGTACTCTGCACACAAAGACTACTTAAATCTCTAAATCTTTAGATCTATATAAGCAATTCTTCATAAGCTTGGACATCACCTCAACCTCAAACTGTAAATCCAGATCAGATCATGTTCATGTTCCAGGAACAGAAGCTAGCTACCCAACAAGCTAGCAATTCTTGAACAATTTTGGTTCTTCTGAATTGATCGGATCAACAACTAGAGTCCAAATTGCACCACGGAAACTAAAAAGAGGCCTCGCAGTGAGCAGCCAGCCAGTTTCCTCCTGAGCCTTATCCTTTTCCCCTCTCCTCCAAGTTCCCCTTACATTAAAAAAAGTTCATGCCTACATGAGCTACTCCCGCATGGTAGAGCTGCTAGCACTAGTAGCATCCTTCTCGTACCAAATTGCAAAAGAAATACGTGGAGAGACGGACCAAGTTTATGCCTACAGGAGGGGAAGTGTAACATCCCAAATTTGGGCTTGTGTTTCAAATGTAATAAAATGAGTAGAAATTAAAACTTTTTCTTACATCATGTATTTCCTTTGTGTACTAAGCAAATCTTGTACAAGAAGTTATGGAAATACAAAAACCACAAGTCTTTTCATCAACATCTCAGTCTTCAAAAATATTCCTGTCAAATCTTGTGGTCATCTCCGGGAAATATTTTTCCTAAGCTCTTGGGATGGTATGTAACCCCTCTGAAAAATTTCACAATTTTTAGAAATTGTTTGACTACTTTTGGAGGTCAGTCAAACCTACTCAAATTCTGGTCAAACTGTGGGCCAGCACCTTGTGGAATTTTTGGAGGAAAAAGTATAGCACAAAAACCTCTGTAAAATTTATACAAGGTCAATAACTCAGCTGGAAAGCTCCTGTAAAAATTTCATAATTTTTGGAGTTAGTATGCTACCTCAATTAAATTCCCAAACCTCAGGTTATTTTAAAACTCAAACTCAGGTCTGAGTCTGACTCGGACTCGAGTCAGACCCAGCCTTTGGACTCGATCGGACCAGCCGACTAGACCTCCTCGGGCTCGATCTCGTGCGCGCGGGTGTTGGTGTAACATCCCAATTTTGAGCTTGTGTTTCCAATGTAAGAAAATGAGTAGAAATTAAAACTTTTTCTTACATCCTGTATTTCCTTTTTGTACCAAGCAAGTATTGTACAAGAAATTATGGAAATACGAAGTCACAAGTCTTTTGATCCAAATCTTGAGCTTTCAAAAACAATCTTGTCAAACCTCTGGATCGTCTCCTGGAAATATTTTTCCTAAGTTCTTGGGATGGTATGTGACCCCTCTGAAAAGTTTCACAATTTTTAGAAATTGTTTGAATGCTGTTGGAGGAAAGTCAACCCAATTCAAAATCTAGTCAAACTTTGGACCAGCACCTTGTTAAATTTTTGGAGGAAAATCCACAGCACCAAAGCCTCTGAAAATTTTATGCTAGGTCCTCGTTTGAGTCAGCCAGCTCCTGTAAAAATTTCGTAATTTTTGGAGTCGGTTTGCTACCTCAAACAATTCTCCAAAGAGCAGCTCCTTCTAAAACCGAGAAAGACTAAATCGGTTGAGTCGACTGTGCTCGGACAGAGCCCAACTCAACCGACTTGGTTGGACCACGTCGCCAGCGCCGCACTCGGGCTCAAGCTTTTGCGCGCGCAAGCTGAGCCATTGGATCTCAATCCAATGCTCACGACCTCCCCCTGATCCGAGGAGCTCTTGAGCGCCCTCAGCGCTTTGGGGTGGTCCAAGCCACTGGATCCCCGTCATGTGGCTCACGACCTCCCAGGACCTCCTCACCCGCGCAAGACCTCCCCACCTCGGGTGATCTGGGACGTCCAGGACCTCCCCGAGCACATCTGGGACGTCCAGGACCTCTCCCTCGGCTTTGTTCCTCTTCCTCACGACCTCCTGGAGGTCTGGTCATCATGGTTTTCCGCACTGCAGTGCGTGTGTCGTGGTCGAGCGGTTAGAGGCGGTGAGATGTCACCTTTTGCCTCTTGTCAACGACTCTTTCTGCTGACATGCATTTATTGCCAGTCAGCTTTAACCTCCAAAGTCTCCACCCTGCTCTGCCCCTACCTGCCCTTGTCAAATCCAGTCAGCCCATAGCAGGGGCATGGTTCATGCTCACAGTAGGCTTTTGCCCACACCATTGCCAAGCTCCCAGGCTATGTATAGCCTGAGGCCTTCCTCTCCTTCTCCTTCTTCGTTCTTTGTTGTGTTGGGCTCCCCCAGTTGAGCTGATTCCCAAACTCAAACACCTAGCACACCCCCTCTCTCTTTGTCGGCTTTGGAGCTCTTTGAAGGCCTCGAGCTCCAGTGGTTCCATTGGTTCCTTTCTCTTCCTCTGGTCCTCTCTGGTCACCTAGGACCCTCCCTAATCTCTCTGGTTTGCCTCTCACAGGGTTGACCAGCTTTGCGGGAGATCCTGATTCGGCTGAGGAGCACCTCCCTTCTTCCTCGACTCGGTGATCTACTCCGCGCGGCACTCCTCCGACCTCCTCGGACCACTCCTGTGCCTGGTGAGTTCATTTAGTCCCTTAGAGCTTAAGGTCTAGCTAGCATAGCTCGTGGCGCTCGGTTTCACCGTTTTGGATTTTGCGAAAAGCTTGTCCTCCGCCATTCTCGGCTCGCGGCGTTTAAGCCGCCGCCGCCGTCGAGAGTGCCTCCGCTAGGTCCGCGACACTATTGCGAGTATATCGGTGCCCTTGGTCGGCGCCGCGTGGTCCCCATCGCGGCAAACCGCTGAGCCCTCGGGATTTGCGGTTCAAAACTCCCGTTTCGTATTTTGTTAGGACACCATTAATGCCCAATTATTGCTATCATTGGCGCATTAACCTTGTCTTGATCTGTGCCGTAGTGTCGCTGTCTTGTGGGCCTTAGGCCTAGGATTAAAGTCCGAGGTCCCGCGCTTTAAAAGCACTTTGGACCTCCTCGGGTTTTTCGTAGCCGCCTAAGACCTCCCCAAGTTTAGATCTCGACCTTTAGATCTTTCCCGTGAAAACCTATAAGTGTAAGACCTCCCCTCACGGTTGGGATCCTAGCCGCCCAGACCACCACGGTTAAATCACGCTGCTAGGACCACTCCGCCATAAAAAGATCTCCTCGTGGCCCTTTATAAAAACCACCTGGACCTCCACCGAGGTCCTCTTTGCAAAGACCTCCCATTGGTCATTATGCAAAGACCACCTCGAGACCACCCTCGGGGTCGTCTTTGTAAAGCCACCCATGGCCTTTTACAAAGAAAACCCCGTCAGACCTCTTAGGCTCGATCCTAGCCGCTCACGACCTCCCGGTTTAGATCTCGAGCGTTAGATCTCATTTGTAAAATCTTTAGCGCTCGGACCTCCCTCGCGTCGATCTGGACCGTTCAGACCTCCTAGGTCTAATCCAGCCGCCCGGATCTCCTCCGATTAAAACCCTATCGCTTAGGACCTCCCAGAAGATCTTGGCCATCCAAGACCTCCTCGTGTAAATCCCAGCTGATCAAGACCTCCCCGAGTAGATCTTGACCGTCTAGGACCTCATCCTTTAGATCCGAAGCTTTAGGACCTCCTCCTCTGGCCTAAACCGATAGATTTAGATCTAACGGGCTAGACCTCCTTCCTCAGATTTAAAGCCTTAGGACCTCCCTCGTTCATCTTGATCGCCCAGGACCTCCATCTCGGGATCGTGTCCGTTAAAGACCTCCCTCTGGAGATCTAGACCGTTGAAGACCTCCTCCGTGAGCTTTTAGCCGTCTAGACCTCTCTCCGAAGGTTTACCCGTAGGACCTCCCCTAGTGCTCGGGACCGCCAGATCTCGATCCGGCGGTCATGACCTCTGTTAGGCGCGTAGACCTCCTTGCGTGCGCGGTGCACGCACTGGTCGTGATCGTTGGATCGATCTCAACGGTCCGACCTCCCAAAGGCGGGAGGAGGTCTTCCGTGCTGGTGTGCTGAGGTCTGTGGCCCTGCGATGCAAGATCGACGGCCCACGACCTCTCCTTTGTCTTCCAGGTCGGTTGGACCTCCCGAGAGCTCAAAGTTTCCTAAGTCTTTTGTTGTTTCAAATTTCAAAAGTGCTTAACTTTGTCATTTTAACTCCTTTTGAATGATTCGATTCTTTGTAGCTTTGTTATAGTATGAACTTTAACTGAGAATGAAATTAGGCCCTGCTTTGTGTAGAAAATGATTTAAACAAAGATGATCTTGTTTAATGAAAGATGATGTCTAGAAATTCATGGAAAAATTTGTAAAACACATAACTTCCTCATTGTAGTTGCAAATCGAGCAATCTCAACCTAGTAAATTTGGCCTGTAGACATGCTTTAATTTGAACTAGGCTTTGTCTTTATTCATGTTCGTGAGAAATGATATATGCTAGTTTTTGAACTTAGAAAAATCATAACTAGTTCATTAGAACTCCAATTGGTGCAAACTCAGTTTTGCTGTTGTTAGAATAATCATATCTACCTACCATAAAAATTTTCAAGTCCAGAAAACCTCTAGAAAATATTTTTGCTACAGTACCTTATTATGGTCGAAAATGGGTTTTTAGGTAACATCTTCTGCACCACAAATCCAAATTAGATTTTTCCAGTTTCTATGTCTAGGTATATTCGTATTTCACCTTGTGTATGAGTTTAAATCGCATTTGGATAATTTTGCTTGCTCTTTTGTTTAAGTCTTGCTCGTCTTATTGGTTGTTCTTGGTTCTTTTTGCCTTTTCGCTTAGGATTCGACATTTGCGGTAATCCCAGAGCGACCCTCCACAATGATTCGAGCAACAAGAAGAAGACAAGCGGTTTGATCATGTTAATCCCAGTATTTTAAGTATTTATGTTGATTACAAATTCTATGTATGCATTGCTACTTTGTGTTAATAGTTGGCCTAGTAGATGCATTTCCTTAGCAAATGATTATCCTCTACTACCATGAGCCTAGGTTACTTGCTGTGATTTAGAGTTCATGGATGGGCTCTTGTCACTTAGTAGTTGCGAATAAATTGCTTAGCCATGCTTAGTTTCGGTAGAAATGGGCGGTTATCGACTTGTCGATAACCTTGATCACTTAAAACTTATTATGATTATGATTTCCACCTTGTGCCATGTCTACTTATGAAAACTAAAACTGAAAACAAAATGATTTAGACTTGGGCACAATGGTATGATGGTGTGATTTTTGGGTGTGACTGGAATGGTGCCCGGGTCAACAAGGACCGAACATCTTGTTACACTAAACCAAGCATTTTAGCGTGCTAACCACATTAGAGGGTATGGGACCTCTCTTGACTTAGTACTTTGGCGTGTATTGGCTCCGAGTCGCAGGAGGGATGGTGTTGGGAGCATTGTAGTGTCCGAAAGACTTCACCCGTGATGGAATTTGTTGTCTTTCGGCTTGCAATGTAAGCATATGGATTTCTATCCATATGAGCGGCTCGTAGTTAATACACAAGATTGGAAATGTCTCGTAGGACTTAGCCGTGTCGGCATACCTTGTGAGTGTGCTTGTGGCTTGAAGGCGATCTCAAGTGTGGGTACATTGGTACACCCTGCTGCAGTTTAAAACTATTCGAATAGCCTCGCCCTAGGTTATGGACACGCTTGGCAAGGTCTTTCAAGAGTTAGACTACAACCTTTTAAATTAAAACTTGATGGGTGGTACGAATCGGGATTCGTGCTATGTTGTAGTGACTATTGGGATAGTCGCTTCGGTGGTTACTTGTATGTATCTTTACTTACTACTACTTTGATAACAAAGCAGATTTGCAAACTTGCTTTTAAAATGTATTACATTATTGCAAATAAAGTTGGCTTCATGCAAAATGAGACATACAACCTCCACCTAAATAAGCTTGCATGTAGTTTATGAATAGGTCCGCTATTCCACACGTCGATCTTATGTACAAAGACAATCTTTGTACTCGGTTGCTACGCTTAACATTTTTGTTGCAGAGGAGGAAGGTGAGCTGAGGGCCTCACTTTTGTGAGTGTGTTGTGGTAGCTTATGGGCGACTAGCTTGGCGGCCCTGATCGGTTGCCTTGTGGGTGTGTGGCTAACCTGGCCGACTTTCGTTCTAGCCATCTTATGGCGCTTTGCTTCGTTGTCATTCTTGTATATTGTTCTATTTGGCCGGTCGGCTCCCTTTTGTAATAACTTTACTTTATGTATGTCGTTGTTGAACTTAGTGATGTATGTGTATGGAATTGATGTGTAATTTTGTGATGATGTGCATATGCTGCAATTCTGGGAAGCATATGTCCATCGAGGCTTAGAATGTTTAATTAGTAATGCCAGAACCATTTGGAGGTTAAGTGTTACTAGTTAAATATTCCGGGTCCTCACAAAGTTGGTATCAGAGCCATACTGACCGTAGAAACCCCTAGCTTGGTCGCCTCTAGAATATTTTGAAAACTTACTTTAAAAAGGTTTGTAAGACTTAAGTAAGTTCTCTAATTTTACTCCTTACCTATCTTAGCTTGCTCATCTCACCTTACTTTCACATAAGTTTTGAAGAAGTTGTTCCTCTCTTCCTTTCAAAAATTAGCCTCTATCGATTAACTTGGTTTTGGGAGAACCATGAGAGCTTGGAGAAAGGAATTTGGAAGGCTAGCTAGTGGTGAGTAATTAAGGTAGGACATGAGAGGTAAATACAACTAAAATTTGTGGGAATGAAAGGGTAAGAAGTGATATGAGATTAGCTAATGCCTATACTCTATTAGGTGGTTATACCTTGATTTTTGGACTGTTTTGAGCTAGAACTTAGTGCTAAAATTTTGGGTCTTCTTAAACGATTGCTCGTTCTTCCATACAGGTTAGTCGCTTTTGAAGTCGATTTAGTGATTTTGGTCCTGTGCTCTTGGTGGTTATCCACAGGCCCTTTTATTGAGTTTGGATTTCGTTGCTTTCTTTTTATCTTGGGCTTGTAGCTAACTTATCTTAGTGAATCGGGATGGTGGTGGGACACGAGCGGCGGAATCACCGGATAGTCCCGATGAGGAGCTTCCGTCCTCCGACCATGGCGGAAGTCTCATGCGCATCGAACGCAATCGTTCGGAGGACCGTAGGGTGTTGGAGGTTATCGCCAGAACACCTCCACTCCCTCCGTGCCTCTGGATCCGGAGGTGGTCACCGGTCTCGTGGGGACTTGCGGAGTTCCTTCGCACGCAGCCTCCTACCTTCTCCCGATCCAGGATCCTTGGACGCAGACGATCGTCGCGTGCGGTGAGTGAAGCTCAACGTTGCTCGATGCCGTGAGCAGAGCGGGCACTTTTCGCATCCCATCGGTGGAGGGTGCGGCACTCTCATGGTGGGAGAACTTCCTCGCCATGCGGCTGCGGGACACGTGGTCTCGTGAGGAGTTCGGCCGGCTTTCGTCGGGCCCATGTCGCAGGCCCGATGAAGCTGAAAAGAAGGAGTTCTTGCGCCAAACAGGCGCAAGTTCAGGATCGAGTACCTCCACGAGTTCAACCATCTCGCGAGGTACGCTCTGCCGAGGTGGCCACCGATGAGGCTAAGCGGGAGAAGTTCGTGGAGGGCTTGTGCGAGGAGCTTCAGACAAGCTCTCTATTGTGGACTTCCGACTTCGCACCTTGGTGGACAAGGCCATCATCGCCGAGCACAAGGCGAGAGCGGGCGAGTCCCGCAAGCGCAAGTGGGAGGCCCGATGGTCTCGCACAGCGGCCTCGCTCGTCCCCGTATTGGACTGCACGGTGGCCCGCCTCGGGCTTCCCTACCGCCGAGGCCTTGGCACCAGCTCGCATCCTCCGCAGCCGTGACTCGACCACGTGCGCTGCGACCCAGCCAGCAGGTGTTCCCGCAACCCCGCGCCGACGCCACCGCTTCTCGCACAACAAGGGCCACTACGCGAGTAGTTGTCCTAAGAAGACTGGAGCGCCCCTCGTCCTAATGGAGGACGCGGTCAGGAGTGGTCACCCACCCGACCGTAAGACCGGGCTTGGGGAGCGCCGAGTCAACCATATCTGGCCGAGGAGGCACAGAGGCGCCCGACGTGGTGTTGGGTACGCCTTGTAAATTTGCGCCCTGCTACGCTTTATTTGACTCTGGGGCCTCGCATTCTTTTATTTCGAGGTCGTTTGTCGTTGATTGTGGACTTCACTTGTGTTCCTCTGGGATTCCATCGCTCATTCGCTCTCCGGTTCGGAAATGAGAGTCGACTGTATCTTGGAATGTTCCTATCCACATCGAAGGAGTGGGATTCTTGGCGAATCTTATCCTACTCGACTCGTAGCGCTTGGATGTGATTCTTGGCATGGATTGGTTGTCCCAACACTTGGGGGCATCGATTGTGCCAGAAGATTGTTTACCTCACCATCCTTCAGTGAACAGGTTGGGTTTTCACCGCAGATTATAGAACCCCATCTTTATGTCCTTGAAGCAAAGCAAGATTGGAGATTCACGACGTCCCCACTCGTGTGCGACTTCGCGGATGTCTTTCTGAAGATTTGCCCGGATGCCTCCTGCTCGAGATCCGAGTTTGTGATCGAGTTGCTGCCCTGCATCGCCCCTATTTATAAGAGGCCGATCGCATGCCTCCTAATGAGTTGAGGAGTGAAGAAGCGGTGGGTGAGCTGCAAGAGAAGGGTTTTATCCGTCCTAGCTCATCTCCTTGGGGTTGTCCAGTTATTTTTGTGAAGAAGAAGGTGTAACAGCCCTAACTTAGGGTTTGTATTTCAAATGTAAAATTTTGAGGAGGAATAAAAACTTTTGTGTCTCTTCAAATCATTTGGAAGTTTTCCAAATTTTCCCTAGCAATTTCCATTTTCTAGAATTAAATTCTTGTGAATGGAAATTGTTATCAGCAAATTCTTAGCTTTCAAACTTGTGATCATCCTCTGAAATTATTTTTCCTATCATCTTGATCATCCTGTCTACCTCCCTGAATTATTTCACAATTTTTAGATTTTATTTGCTATTTCAAATGGCCAAGTCAAACTAGTTGAAAATCTGGTCAAACCCTAGGTCAGCATGCTTGTGAATTTTCTGCAGAACTTTTCAGTGCATAGAAAGTTCTGGAAAATTTATACAAGGTTGTTCTCTGTCTCAAGTAGCTACCATAAAATTTCGAAATTTTTGGAGCTCAGAGCTACCTTTAAAAATTCTCCAAACTCTCTCAGCCTTTTAAAACCTCAAATCAGAAAACACTGTTCCTCGGGCCCGAACCCAACTCAGGCTCGAGTCCGACCGCGCCACTTGACTCGGTCGCGTCAACTAAACGCACCGCGCGCGAGTCCAATCGATCGTGACCGTCCGATGCAAATCGAACGATCCACGTCGCGTGCGCAACCGACCTGTCCGAATGCATACATTGATCTCAGCCGTCCATTAGCGATCGAACGGTCAGGATCTTTCCGATCGAGTCGAACCTCCGCTCGTACCGCGCCGGTCGCCGGCCGACATGTGGGCCATCCTCGCCGTTCTTCTCGCCGACTCGCGCTCACCGGAGATCGCTGGCGCCGCAAGATGCGCGCCACGCACTCGTCAGCCGCCACGCCGGGACGCGTGTCCGCCTCGGAGGATCGCCCGAGTCCATCTACCTCCTCGGGTCATCCATTCTTCCTCGCGTTCATTCTTGCATTTTCTCCGCCCATTTCTTAGCTTCGGCCGGAGGAGAACCCGAGCCCAGCGCCACCACCTCGTTGCCGCTCGTGCTTCTTCAACCCCGTCTTCATCTTCCTTGTTCCTCGCCGCATCCATTTTGCCCATCCCGAGCCCTCGGTGTCCAGTGTATCGCCGGGAGCGTGTTCGTCGTCTCCAACTCCGGTTGCGGCGGCCCCGCAAGCTCGTTTGTGTTCTGGTGAGCCTCTAACCTCGACACTTGGTCCTTTAGGATCGCACTGATGCACTGAGTCTAACGGTGGGCTTGTTTCTGCCTTTTGTGCGTCGCTGCGGGCGTGCGACCAATTCTTCTCCAAGCTCGGTTTCCGCCGTGAAATTCCGCCACCTCGAGCTTTCTTCGTCGGCATGATCGGTGCTTCTTGCTCTCGGAGTTGGGGCGGCTTCGCGCACCTTCCGAGTCTTCTAGAAGTCCAGACGCCTTCTCCGCGAAGCCGCATCTTCTTCTCCGCCTCCGTTCGCGCCGCCGCCATGCCGCATTCCCGTGACTCGCTACCGTCATCGAAGTTCGCGAGGTCCTCGCGAACCGAAGGTACCACTCTTTCGCCGTAAACCTCCCGGTTTGCAAGATCATTCTGCGCCGCCGCGCCACGCAGTTCCATGCTCGCCGGTGAACCGCCGGTGATGATTAGTTTAACTCTAATCGTGTCTTCTTTGAGTCTCGATTGGTGGGCCCTCTCCGTAATCGTGTTTAGTAAATTCTAATCCAACCGCTATATTTCTCTCGAAGTCACCGCCATGTGGGCCCATGCCGCGCTTGTTGGTTGTGTAGCTCGTTATACGCTTTCTCGCTTGGAAACGTATTTTCGTGAGTATGTGTTAGAAGTACACTTTGATATGTCAAAGGCGATTTTAGAATACGCCACGCCACCCGCGCAACTGTTCGTCAAGATTTTGCGCGCGCCCGTCGATGCGGGGGTTAGTGGTGTGGGTGCAAAAAGGAATAAGTGCATTATAGATTTGGAAATGATTTAGTATTTCGGTTTTAGTTTTCTGTTGAGTCGTTAATTCAATTAAACTTGTAAATGTATAACTAATTCAATTTTTGTCCAAATTGCATGAAACCGTCTTTGTTAATTTTCATTTTAAATGTATTATTTACTAAAATTAGTTTCATCCATGTCTCTCAGAGCAAAAATCTGTTAATTAGTAAAATGATGTCTTATGTATCTTCTAAATTAGAAAATGCATATCTCTTCCAATAATTGTCCAAATTCAATGAACCCAATTCAGCAAAATTTCATTTTCAAGTATACTAACTATTAGGATAGCTTTTACACACTGTTTTTGTTCATGAAAAATTTGTTGAGTAGTTAACTAGTGACTTGTTGTGTTTTTAGCTTAGAAAATTCATAGAAAAATTGCTAATAACTTAAAATGATTTGTTCTCTGTTTCTAAAATTTTGTTATTTCATGCTTAGGCTCTTGTGTGAGTTTTGGCTTGTTTGATGTTGTTGAATGTTTGAGTTTTGTCGGTGTTATTCGCTCTATTTGTCGTTATGTTCGATCGTTAGGCTTCGAGTATTTGCGGCAACCCCGAGGACGATCCTCCGCACCATATTGAGCAACAAAGAACTGTGCAAGCGCTTGATCATGTTTATCCAAAGATTTTAAAGTCTAATATTTTGTTTCAATTGTATGTATGCATTGCGTAATTTGTGTTAAATTGATTAGTTAAATCAGTAGTTGCATATCCTGTAGACAAAATATTGATCTTTACTACCTGAGCCTAGGTTATTTGCTGTGATTAGAGATCGCTGGATGATCTCTTATCACTTAGTAGATCCGGGTCAACTTGCTTAGACATGCTTAGCTATCGGTAGAATCAAGGTCATCGACTTTAGTCGGTAACCTTGATCACACAAAATCTACTATAACTTTATGTTTCAGCATTTTTGCTAGTTTAATTGCAAAACTAAAACTGAAAACAAAATGATTTAGACTTGGGCACAATGGTATGATTGGTGTGATCGTTGGGTGTGATCGAATGGTGCCCGAGTCAACAAGGACCGAACATCTTGTTACATCGAACTAAGCATTTTGCGCTAACCACACTAGAGTATATGGGACCTCTCTTGACCTAGTACTTTGGCGTGTATTGGCTCCGGTCGCAGTGGGGTCGCAGAGGAATGGAGGTGGGAGCATGGTAGTTGTCCAAAAGCTTTATCCCGAGTGGGTAGTTGTCTTTCGGCTTTACCATGTAAGCGTATGGATTTCTATCCATACGAGCGGCTCGTAGTTGATACACAATATTGGAAATAGTCTCGAGGACTTAGTCAGTGCTTGCATACCTTCTAAGTGTGTTATGGCTTAAAGGCGATGCCAAGTGTGGGTACATTGGTACACCCTCGCAGGTTAAAAACTATTCGAATAGCCTGCCCCTAGGTTATGGACACGCTTGGCAAGGTCTTCCAAGAGTTAGACTACAACATTTAAATTAAAACTTGATGGGTGGTACGAATGGGATTCGTGCTATTGTGGTGGTGACTATTGGGATAGTCACTTCTAGGATGTTTTTACTTACTCTTTGTTATTATTACTTTATTGTATTTCAACATTAAAAATGAATTGCAAACTTGCCTTTAAACCGTATTACATTATTGCAAATGAAAATTGGCTTTATGCAAATAAAACATATGGCCTCCACTAAACAAGCCCGCATGTAGCATATGAACAGTGCGCTAGTTCACACGCGATCTTGCGGGTACAAAGACAATCTTTGTACTCGTGTGCTTTGCTTAATGTTTTTGTTGCAGAGGAAGAAGGTGAGCCTCGTGGTCCTCACTTCGTGAGTGTGTTGCCGCTCGTGGACGACTAGTCTTGGCGGTCCTGGCCAGATGCCTTGTGGGTTGAAGGCACACCGATTGGCTTGTTTATAGCCATCTTATGGCACTTTGCTTCACTGCCGTTCTTGTCTTTCTCGTTGTTATTTGTGTATCTTGTGGCCCGCCGCCTATGTCCGTAATAATGTTACTATTTGTTTATCTTCCGCTTGTAGCTTGATGTTTGGACTCTATGTTTGGAATGGAGTTGATGTCTAATTTGTAACGAGGTGTGTATATCGCTTCGGGAAGTATACATATCTCGAGGATCGCTTTATTTGATTTGTGATGCTAGAACCGTGGTTGGTTACATTACAAGCCAAATAAATTGGGGTTCTCACAAAGTTGGTATCGAGCCATTCGACCGTAGTAACCCAAGCATGGTCGTCCTTAGGATATTTTGAAAGTCTTATTTTCAAATTATAAAAGGGTTTGTGAAAACCTATGCAGATTCTCGATTTTATTCCTTACCTATCTTAGCTTTCTACTCTCATCTTACTCTAATTTAAGTTTTGAAACTTGGTTTTCTCTTTACCTTTCAAAAGGTAGTTACTACGGTGGAATTAGTCCAGGAAGAACCATGAAGTTTAATCCAACTAAAACTTGTGGGGATAATAGGTAAGATGTAAAGTGAGTAGTTATGTGTCCGATTTTTTCTGGTCGAACTTTATCCCGCCTTGTGTTTGTTTTCGACCGCTTTCATGAATTTTGGGCTTTCTTGCTCTTAAATTTGTTGCTAACTTGTCTTAGTAAAACAGATGGCTGGAGAACGCGTGGCGATCAGCCAGGTGGTCATGATGAGGCTTCCTCCTCCGACCATGGTCGAGGTTCTCGCCGATCGAGCGAACCGCATGGATCGACGCGCATCCCGGAGGTTATTGCTAGGAATACCTCCACTCCGCCGGTGGTGGCGCCACCGCACTCGCGGGGACTTGCGAGTTCCTCCGCACACGACGCCGACCTTCTCCCGCCCGAGGACCCTCTCGATGCGGATGATTGGCTGCGCATGGTTGAGCGGAAGCTCAACATAGCTCTGCCAGCGCAGACAAGGCACTTCTTCGCGTCCCACCACCTGAGGGCGCAAAGACTCATGGTGGGAGAACTATCTCGCCATGCAGCCCGCGGCCATGTGGTCGCGTGGGAAGAGTTCAGATCGCTTTCCGTCGCCCACATCCCCGATGGCCCGATGAAGTCAAGAAGAAAGAATTCCTCGCGCTCAAGCAAGGGCGCAAGTCCGTGACTTGAGTACATGCACGAGTTCAATCATTTGGCTCGTTATGCTCCAGGAGGTGGCCTCGGATGAGGCTAAGCAGAGAAGTTTATGGATGGCTTGTCCGAGGAGCTGCAGACAAGTTATCTATCGTGGACTTCCCGACTTTCGTGCCTTGTAGATAAGGCCATTGTTGCCGAAAGCATAAGGCAAAGGCGCTGGCGAGTCCGCAAGCGCAAATGGGAGGCGATCGCCTACTCACACCACCTCGTTCGTCTCGGCCGGGCCGGCACAGATGGCCCGTTCTTTTGCTCCACCAGCGCCGAGACCATCTCGCACAGCTCCTCGCCCACCGCAGCCGTGTTTCAGCCACCACGTGCGCCGCGATCCAGCAGAGCGGCCTCCGCAATCCGGCGGCCGAGGTTACTTGTTTTCGTTGCCACAACAAGGGCCATTATGCGAATGCCCGCCTCTGAGTGTTGCAGCACCCTCGTCCTAATGGAGGACGCGGCGGGGGAGTGGTCATCCACCGACTGTAAGGTTATCCAAGACCTGGTGGTGCGAGCAATGGTCGAGTCAACCACCTTTCACCGAGGAGGCTCGTGAGGCGCGGATGTCGTGATGGGTACACTTCTTGTTAATTCTCGCCCCGCTGCAGTATTATTTGATTCTCGAGCATCGATTCTTTATTTCAAGATCATTTGCTGCCGCTAGTGGCCTTCACTGTGTTCCTTTGGGAGTTCTTTGCTTATCCGCCTCCGGGTCGGAAATGAGAGCCGATTTACGTTGTCGGGATGTTCCTATCGAGTTGAAGGAGTGGGATTTTTGGCAAATCTTATTTTGCTCGCCAATGAAGTCCGATGTGATTCTTGGCATGGATTGGTTGTCCCAACACTTGGGGCAAATCGATTGTGCCAGAAGACTGTCTATCTCACCAATTTCTTCAGCGAGCGGTCGGTTTCCTCCAGCCGGGGGCCGATCTATGTGCATTAGAAGCGAAGCCACCTTGCAAATTCAAGATGTTCCCATGGTATCCGACTTTGTGGATGTCTTTCCAAGATTTGCCTCGATGCCTCCGTTCGAGATCCGAGTTTGTCATCGAGTTGCGCCTGGCATCGCCCGATTTCAAGGCGCCAGATCGGATGCCTCCCAATGAGCTAGAAGAATTGAAGAAGCGCTTGGTGAGCTCCAAGCAAAGGGTTTCATCCGCCCAGCCATCTCCTTGGGGTTGTCAGGTGATCTTTGTGAAGAAGAAGGACAAGACTTTGCGCATGTGTGTTGATTACCGCCTCTCAATGAAGTGACGGTGAAGAACAAATATCCTCTCGCCCGCATTGATGATCTTTTGACCAGTTGTCTCGAGCTCAGGTGTTCTCCAAGATTGATCTGAGATCGGGCTATCATCAAGTCCGGATCAGGACTGAGGATATTCCGAAGACGGCTTTCACTACTCGTTATGGCCTGTACGAGTACACCGTCATGTCTTCGGTTTGACCAATGCTCCAAATGTTGTTCATGAACCTTATGAATTCTGTATTCATGGAGTTTTTGGATAAATTTGTGGTGGTTTTTATTGATGATATTCTTATCTATTCCAAGACTGAAGCAGAGCATGCTGAGCATCTCAAGATTGTTTTGGGCAAATTATGGAGCATCACCGTATGCAAAGTTCAAGCAAATGTGAGTTCTGCTGAAGGAAGTGGCATTCTTGGGCCATGTTCTTTCACTGGAGGCATAGTGTGGATCCCAAAGAAAGTCAGCGATGTTCTATCTTGGGGCCACCAAGTCACCATCGAAGCGGAGTTTTCTTGGTTTAGCGGCTACTATCGCCGCTTTGTCGAGAACTTCTCCAAGATCGCAGCCGATGACCGAATTGCTCAAGAAGGACAAGAAGTTTGTGTGGTCCTCTGCTTGTGATGAGAGCTTTCAGAGCTCAAACGGCGATTGACTTCGGCTCAGTCCTCACTCTTCCGATATCCACAAGAGCTTCGATATTTATTGCGATGCCTCTCGTGGGGACTCTGTGTGTTCTTATGCAGAAGGCAAGGCGATTGCCTATGCATCCAGTGCGATTGAGGCCTCATGAGCTCAACTATCCCACCCATGATTTAGAGCTTGCTGCAGTGGTTCATGCACTCAAGATTTGGCGGCATTATTTGATCTGAAATCGTGAGGTGTATTCGATCACAAGAGTTTGAAATACTTGTTCACTCACCAGATCTGAACCTCAGGCAGAGGAGATGGCTAGAATTGATCAAAGATTATGACATGGGTATTCAGTATCATCCTCGCAAAGCCAATGTGGTTGCTGATGCACTTAGCCGAAAAGTGTATTGCAATACTGATGATCCAAGAGCAAAGAACTCGCGCTTCTTAATCTCAATTCGCCTCAACTTGGGTTTGTTGAGCATGGTTCCTTGTCGCCTTAGTTGTGCAACCAACCTTGGTGGACCAGATCAAGGCAAAGACAAAGAATCGATGATGGCGTGGGTAAAATCAAGCAGAACATCAGGGATGGTTCAGCCAAGTGTTTCACAGAGGATGAGCACGGTGTTGTATGGTTTGGGCAGCGTCTCGTGGTCCCAAAGATCCCCGAGTTGCGGGATTTGATTCTTCAGGAGGCCCATGATTCACCTTTGTCCATCCATCCCGGGGCCACTAAAATGTATCAAGATCTGCGTCAGAGATTCTGGTGGACTCGCATGAAGCGAGATTGCCGTGTTCGCTGCCGATGTGACGATGTTGTCGTGTCAAGGCCGAGCATCAGCGTCCAGCAGGTCTTCTCCAGCCCTTACCTATACCGGAGTGGAAGTGGGATTCTGTAGGCATGGATTTCATCACTGGTTTGCCCCGTTCACCCAAGGGAAATGACGCCATTTGGGTTGTCATTGACAAAGCTAACGAAGTGGCACATTTCCTTCCTGGCCAAGAGTCACCGTGTGGAACCTCTAGCCGAGCTCTATGTATCAAGGATTGTGAGCTTGCATGGTGTACCCAAGACGATTGTGTCCACCAGGGGCGTTGTTTACCTCTCGGTTTTGGCATAGTCCGCAGGAGGCCATGGGAACTCGTCTTACTTTCAAAGACGGCCTATCATCCTCGCATCGATGGTCGACGGAGCGCGCCAATCAAAGTGCTTGAAGATATGCTCGTGCTTGTGTTCTTTCCTATGGGAAGAATTGGGAGAAGTGCCTACCACTTGCCGTAGTTCTCTTACAACAACAGCTTCCAGCTAGTCTCAGATGGCACCATTTGAGGCCTTGTATGGACGGCGCCGCAGAACACCGTTGAACCCGTAAATCGCGAAGGCGCTTCTTGGTCCGTATTCCATCAATGAGGTGAAAGTCAAGTGCGCTTGATTCGTGAGCACTTGCGCGTAGCTCGCCAAGGCGTAAGAGCTATGCGACGGCGCGCGCCGTGAGCTGAGTTTCACCAATGACTTTGTGTATCTCAAAGTCTCACCAAGGGACATCGCCGTTTTTGTCAAGGGCAAACTGGCTCCTCGATATGTCGGGCCGTATCGCATCATCAAGAAAGTGGGAGCTGTTGCATACAAGTTGGAGTTGCCGGCTACACTCGAAGGGGTGCATGATGTTTTCCATGTGTCACAATTAAAGAAATACCTTCGTGTTCCAGTTGAGGAAGCGCCCTTGGAAAATATTGATGTGCAGGAAGATCTGTCTTATCGTGAGCGCCCCGTTCGTATCCTCGAAGAAGCTGAACGCAGAACAAGGAACCGTGTGATCAAGTTCCTTAAAGTTCAGTGGTCGAACCACTCCGAGGATGAAGCCACTTGGGAACGGGAAGATCGTCTTCGAGCAGATTACCCATCCTTCTTCTCCCAGTGATCAGAATCTCGGGGCGAGATTCCTGTAAGGGGGGGAGATTTGTAACAGCCCTAACTTAGGGTTTGTATTTCAAATGTAAAATTTTGAGGAGGAATAAAAACTTTTGTGTCTCTTCAAATCATTTGGAAGTTTTCCAAATTTTCCCTAGCAATTTCCATTTTCTAGAATTAAATTCTTGTGAATGGAAATTGTTATCAGCAAATTCTTAGCTTTCAAACTTGTGATCATCCTCTGAAATTATTTTTCCTATCATCTTGATCATCCTGTCTACCTCCCTGAATTATTTCACAATTTTTAGATTTTATTTGCTATTTCAAATGGCCAAGTCAAACTAGTTGAAAATCTGGTCAAACCCTAGGTCAGCATGCTTGTGAATTTTCTGCAGAACTTTTCAGTGCATAGAAAGTTCTGGAAAATTTATACAAGGTTGTTCTCTGTCTCAAGTAGCTACCATAAAATTTGAAATTTTTGGAGCTCAGGAGCTACCTTTAAAAATTCTCCAAACTCTCTCAGCCTTTTAAAACCTCAAATCGAAAACATCGTTCCTCTGCCCGAACCCAACTCAGCTCGAGTCCGATCGCGCCACTTGACTCGGTCGCGTCAACTAAACGCACACGCGCGAGTCCAATCGATCGTGACCGTCCGATGCAAATCGAACGATCCACGCCAAGGCGAACCGACCGTCCGAATGCATACATTGATCTCGCCCGCCCATTAGCGATCGAACGGTCAAGATCTTTCCGATCGAGTCGAACCTCCGCTCGCACCGCTTGCCGCCGCCGCCGACATGTGGGCCATCCTCGCCGTTCTTCTCGCCGACCACGCCTCACGGAGATCGGCGCGCGCCGCAATATGCGCCACGCAGCCGCCGCCGCACGCCGGGACGCTGTGTCCGCTTCCAGAGGATCGCCCGAGTCCATCTACCTCCTTGGGTCATCCATTCTTCTCGCGCTCATTCTTGCGCTTTCTCGCCCATTTCTTAGCCGGCCGGAGGAGAACCCGAGCCAGCGCCACCACCTCGCTGCCGCCGTGCTTCTTCAACCCCGCCTTCATCTTCCTTGTTCCTCGCCGCATCCATTTTGCCCATCCCGAGCCCCGGTGTCCAGGTATCGCCGGAGCGTGTTCGCTGCCTCCAACTCCGGTTGCGGCGGCCCCGCAAGCTCGTTTGTGTTCTCGTGAGCCTCTAACCTCGACACTTGGTCCTTTAGGATCGCACCGATGCATCGAGTCCAACGGTGGGCTTGAGCCGCTTTTTGTGCGTCGCCTGCGCGCGTGCGACCAATTCTTCTCCAAGCTCGGTTTTCGCGCCGTGGAAATTCCGCCACCTCAGCTTTCTTCGTCGGCATGATCGTGTGCTGCTTGCTCTCGGAGTTGGGGCGGCTCGCGCACCTTCCGAGTCTTCTAGAAGTCTCAGACGCCTTCTCCGCGAAGCCGCATCTTCTTCTCCGCCTCCGCTCGCCGCGCCGCCGCGGCATTCCCGTGACTCGCTATCGTCATCGAAGTTCGCGAGGTCCTTGCGAACCCGGCGGTACCACTCTTCGCCCGTAAACCTCCGGTTTGCAAGATCAGCGCGCGCGCCGCGCCACCGCGTACCATGCTCGCCGGTGAACCGCCGGTGATGATTAGTTTAACTCTAATCGTGTCTTCTTTGAGTCTCGATTGGTGGCCCTCTCGGTAATCGTGTTTAGTAAATTCTAATCCAACCGCTATATTTCTCGAGTCACCGCCATGTGGGCCCATGTCTTCCGCTTGTTGGTTGTGTAGCTCGTTATACGCTTTCTCTGCTTGGAAACGATTTCTGCGGAGTATGTGTTAGAAGTACACTTTGATATGTCAAAGGCGTATTCTTAGAATACGCCGACGCCACCTTCGGGCAACTGTTTCGTCAAGATTTTTGCG
The DNA here is from genome assembly GCA_036346255.1 of Ampelocalamus luodianensis. Lineage (NCBI taxonomy): Eukaryota > Viridiplantae > Streptophyta > Magnoliopsida > Poales > Poaceae > Ampelocalamus > Ampelocalamus luodianensis. The sequence continues at coordinate 24,588,389 of CM070618.1, forward strand.
CGGCCCCGCGATGGGTGGGTTAGCCTGTCAGGTGCAAAAAGGAATAAGTGCATTATAGATTTCGGAAATGATTTAGTATTTCGGTTTTAGTTTTCTGTTGAGTCATAATTCAATTAAACTTGTAAATGTATAACTAATTCAATTTTTGTCCAAATTGCATGAAACCAGTGCTGTTAATTTTCATTTTAAATGTATTATTTACTAAAATTAGTTTCATCCATGTCTCTGTAGCAAAAATCTGTTAATTAGTAAAATGATGTCTTATGTATCTTCTAAATTAGAAAATGCATATCTCTTCCAATAATTGTCCAAATTCAATGAACCCAATTCGTAAAATTTCATTTTCAGTATACTAACTATTAGGATAGCTTTTACACACTGTTTTTGTTCATGAAAAATTTGTTGAGTAGTTAACTAGTGACTTGTTGTGTTTTTAGCTTAGAAAATTCATAGAAAAATTGCTAATAACTTAAAATGATTTGTTCTCTGTTTCTAAAATTTTGTTATTTCATGCTTAGGCTGTCTTGTGTGAGTTTTGGCTTGTTTGATGTTGTTGAATGTTTGAGTTTTGTTTGTTATTCGCTCTTATTTGTCGTTATGTTCGATCGTTAGGCTTCGATATTTTATGCAACCCCGAGGACGATCCTCCGCACCATATTGAGCAACAAAGAACTGTGCGATTTGATCATGTTTATCCCAAGATTTTAAAGTCTAATATTTTGTTTCATTGTATGTATGCATTGCGTAATTTGTGTTAAATTGATTAGTTAAACTGTAGTTGCATATCCTGTAGACAAAATATTGATCTTTACTACGAGCCTAGGTTATTTGTTGTGATTAGAGATCATTTGGATGATCTCTTATCACTTAGTAGATCCGGTCAACTTGCTTAGACATGCTTAGCTATTTCAGAGAATCAAGGTCATCGACTTTAGTCAGAACCTTGATCACACAAAATCTACTATAACTTTATGTTTCAGCATTTTTGCTAGTTTAATTGCAAAACTAAAACTCAAAACAAAATGATTTAGACTTGGGCACAATGGTATGATTGGTGTGATCTGTTGGGTGTGACTGAATGGTGCCCGAGTCAACAAGGACCGAACATCTTGTTACACTCGAACCAAGCATTTTGCGTGCTAACCACACTAGAGTATATGGGACCTCTCTGACCTAGTACTTTGGCGTGTATTGGCCCGGTCGCAGGGGGTCGCAGGAGGAATGGAGGTGGGAGCATGGTAGTTGTCCGAAAAGCTTTATCCTGAGTGGGTAGTTGTCTTTTCGGCTTTACCATGTAAGCGTATGGATTTCTATCCATACGAGCGGCTCGTAGTTGATACACAATATTGGAAGCGATCTCGTAGGACTTAGTCTGGCGCATACCTTCTAAGTGTGTTATGGCTTAAAGGCGATCAAGTGTGGGTACATTGGTACACCCTCGCAGGTTAAAAACTATTCGAATAGCCTCGCCCTAGGTTATGGACACGCTTGGCAAGGTCTTCCAAGAGTTAGACTACAACATTTAAATTAAAACTTGATGGGTGGTACGAACTGGGATTCGTTGCTATTGTGGTGGTGACTATTGGGATAGTCACTTCTAGGATGTTTTTACTTACTCTTTGTTATTATTACTTTTATTGTATTTCAACATTAAAAATGAATTGCAAACTTGCCTTTAAACTGTATTACATTATTGCAAATGAAAATTGGCTTTATGCAAATAAAACATATGGCCTCCACTAAACAAGCTTTGCATGTAGCATATGAACAGTCCGCTAGTTCACACGTCGGTCTTATGTACAAAGACAATCTTTGTACTCGTGTGCTTTGCTTAATGTTTTTGTTGCAGAGGAAGAAGGTGAGCCTCGTGGTCCTCACTACGTGAGTCGTGTTGCCGCCAAGTGGACGACTAGTCTTGGCGGTCCGGTCCAGATGCCTTGTGGGTTGAAGGCACACCTGATTGGCTTTGTTTATAGCCATCTTATGGCACTTTTTGCTTCATTTGTCGTTCTTGTCTTTTCGTTGTTATTTGTGTATCTTGTGGCACAGTCGGCCTATATCCGTAATAATGTTACTATTTGTTTATCTTCCGTTTGTAGCTTGATGTTTGGACTCTATGTTTGGAATGGAGTTGATGTCTAATTTGTAACGAGGTGTGTATCTTTGCTGCAGGAAGTATACATATCTCGAGGATCGATTATTTGATTTGTGATGCTAGAACTGGGTGGTTGGTTAAGCATTACAAGCCAAATAAATTGGGGTTCTCGCTGAAGGACAAGACCTTGCGCATGTGTGTTGATTACCGAGTCAAGCAATGAAGTGACGGTGAAGAACAAGTATCCTTGCCCGTATTGATGATCTTTTCGATCGGTTGACCGGGCGCGTGTCTTCTCAAGATTGACTTGAGATTGGGCTATCATCAAGTCGAGGATCGAGTGAGATATTAGAAGACGCCTTCGCTACTCGTTATGGTCTTTACGAGTACCGTCATGTCTTTTGGTTTGACTAATGCTCTGCTTTATTCATGAATCTTATGAACTCGGTATTCATGGAGTATTTGGATAGGTTTGTGGTGGTATTCATCGACGATATCCTTATCTACTCCAAGAGTGAAGAAGAGCATGTCGAGCATCTTAAGCTTGTGTTGGCTAAGCTGCGTGAGCACAGCTTGTATGCCAAATTCGACAAGTGCGAGTTACGGTTGAAGGAAGTGGCATTCTTAGGCCATGTTCTTTCGGCGGGGTGTGGTATGGATCCTAGCAAGGTCGGTGATGTGCTATCTTGGGGTCAGCCCAAATCGGTCACCGATGCGGAGTTTTCTTGGTTTGGGTGGCTACTATCGCCGCTTCATCGAAATTTCTCCAAGATTGCAAAGCCTATGACCGAATCGCTCAAGAAAGACAAGAAGTTTGAGTGGTCGCCGCTATGCGATGTGAGTTTTCAGAACTCAAGAAGCGGTTGACCTCGGCCAGTGCTTGTTCTCCCGATATTCGCAAGAGTTTTGATATCTATTGTGATGCTTCGTCGAGGTCTTGGTTGTGTTCTTATGCGGGAAGGCAAGGTTGTGGCCTATGCATCGCGGCAATTGAGGCCTCACGAACTCAACTATCCTACTCATGACTTGGAGTTAGTGCGTGGTTCATGCACTCAAGATTTGGCGGCATTATCGATTGGTAACCGTTGTGAGGTGTATTCCGACCACAAGAGCTTGAAGTACTTGTTCACCCACTGGATCGAACCTCGAGCGCGGAGATGGTTGGAATTGATCAGGATTATGACATGGGTATTCGGTACCATCGGGCAAGGCCAATGTTGTGGCGATGCACTTAGTCGAAAGGTGTATTGCAACATGTTGATGCTCCAAGTGCAGCACCGCTCTCATTTTCTGAATTTGGCGCCTTAATTTGGGGTTGATCGAGCACGTTCTCTTGCTACCTTGGGTGTGCAACCAACCTTGGTGGACCAAATCAAGGCGACTGACGATCGATGATGTTGGCGTGAGTCAAATCAGCGAGAACATCAAGGATGGGATAGCCAAGTGCTTTTCGGAGGATGAGCATGGCGTTGTGTGGTTTGGGCAGCGTCTTGTGGTTCCTAAGGTCATGGAATTGCGGGATTTGATCCTCCGCGAAGCCCATGATTCTCCTTTGTCCATTCATCCGGGCTACCAAAATGTATCGAGACCTTCGTCGAAGATACTGTGGACCGAATGAAGCGAGATTACCAAGTTTGTTGCCGAGTGCGACGTGTCTTTGTCGTGTGAAGGCGAACATCGGCGTCCGGCAGCCTTCTTGACCTTTGCGGTGCGAGTGGAAGTGGGATTCCGTTGGCATGGACTTCATCACCGGATTGCCCCGCTTCGTCCAAGGAATGATGCTATTTGGGTCGTGATTGATCGGTTGACTAAAGTGGCGCATTTCCTTCCCGTCAAGACTTCGGCCGTGTGGGGCCTTTGGCCGAACTTTATGTCTCGAGGATTGTGAGTCTTCACGGTGTCAAGACGATTATTTCGATCGTGGTGCACTTTTCACCTCGCGGTTTGGCATAGTCCGCAAGAGGCTATGAGGACCCCTTCACTTGATCTGACCTTTCATCCTCGGTGATGGTGGTCGCGGAGCGAGTCAACCAAGTGTTGGAAGATATGCTCGCGTGCTTGTGTTCTTTCCTATGGGAAGAAGTGGAGAAATGCCTACCTTTGCTGAGTTCTCCTACAACAACGGCTATCGTGCCGTCTTGGCATGGCACCGCTTGAGGCCTTGTATGGGAGAAGGTGTAGAACCCGTTGAACTGGTCGAGATCGGCGGCGCGCGGTTCTTGACCGTAGTCGATTAATGAGGCGAACGCCGAGTCGCTTGATTCGCGAGCATCCGCACACGGCCCATCCGAGCGAAGAGCTCACGCGGTCGCGTCGCCGTGAGTTGAGCTTTGAGCCCAATGACTTTGTGTATCTCAAAGTCTCTCCCTTGAAGGAGCCATCGCGTTTTGGCATCAAGGGCAAGTTGGCTCCTCGATATGTTGGGCCTTATCGCATCATCGAGAGAGTTGGAGCCGTTGCTTACGAGGTTGGAGCTACCACCGCACTTGAGGGTGTGCATGAGGTGTTCCATGTGTCACACGAAGAAGTGCCTCCGTGTCCCGACCGAGAAGCTCCGTTGGAGGTTCTCGATGTCGTGGAGAATTTGACCTATCGCGAGCATCCCGTTCGTATTCTTGAGGAATCTGAGCGGAGAACCGTGAACCGTGTCATCAAGTTCCTTAAGGTTCAGTGGTCAAACCATTCTCAAGATGAGGCAACTTGGGAGCGAGAAGATCGCCTCAGTGCATTTTCCTTCTTTCTTCTCCGAGTAAACGGAATCTCGGTCGAGATTCTTGTAAGGGGAGAGTTGTAACATCCCAATTTTGAGCTTGTGTTTCCAATGTAAGAAAATGAGTAGAAATTAAAACTTTTTCTTACATCCTGTATTTCCTTTTGTACCAAGCAAGTATTGTACAAGAAATTATGGAAATCTGAAGTCACAAGTCTTTTGATCCAAATCTTGAGCTTTCAAAAACAATCTTGTCAAACCTCTGGATCGTCTCCGGAAATATTTTTCCTAAGTTCTTGGGATGGTATGTGACCCTCTGAAAAGTTTCACAATTTTTAGAAATTGTTTGAATCTTTCGTTGGAGGAAAGTCAACCCAATTCAAAATCTAGTCAAACTTTGGACCAGCACCTTGTTAAATTTTTGGAGGAAAATCCACAGCACCAAAGCCTCTGAAAATTTTATGCTAGGTCCTCGTTTGAGTCAGCCAGACTCTGTAAAAATTTCGTAATTTTTGGAGTCGGTTTGCTGCCTCAAACAATTCTCCAAAGAGCAGCTCCTTCTAAAACCAGAAAGACTAAATCTGGTTGAGTCAGACTCGGGCTCGGACCCGAGCCCAACTCAACCGACTTGGTTGGACCACGTCGCCAGCGCCGCACTCGGGCTCAAGCTTTTGCGCGCGCAAGCTGAGCCATTGGATCTCAATCCAATGCTCACGACCTCCCCCTGATCCGAGGAGCTCTTGAGCGCCCTCAGCGCTTTGGGGTGGTCCAAGCCACTGGATCCCCGTCGTGTGGCTCACGACCTCCCAGGACCTCCTCGCCCGCGCAAGACCTCCCCACCTCGGGTGATCTGGGACGTCCAGGACCTCCCCGAGCACATCTGGGACGTCCGGGACCTCTCCCTCGGCTTTGTTTCTCTTCCTCACGACCTCCTGGAGGTCTGGTCATCATGGTTTTCCGCACCCGTGCGTGTGTCAGGGTCAGAGCAGTTGGGGGCAGTGAGATGTCACCTTTTGCCTCTTGTCAACGGCTCTTTCTGCTGACATGCATTTATTGCCAGTCAGCTTTAACCTCCAAAGTCTCCACCACCTGCGCCCTACCGCCCTTGTCAAATCCAGTCGACCCACCACAGGGCATGGTTCATGCTCACAAGATGGCTTTTGCCCACACCATTGCCAAGCTCCCGGGCTATGTATAGCCCGAGGCCTTCCTCTCCTTCTCCTTCTTCGTTCTTTGTTGTGTTGGGCTCCCCGGTTGAGTCTGATTCCCAAACTCAAACACCTAGCACACACCTCTCTGCCACCATTGTCGACTTTGGAGCTCTTTGAAGGCCTCGAGCTCCGGTGGTTCCATTGGTTCCTTTCTCTTCCTCTGGTCCTCTCGGTCACCTAGGACCCTCCTAATCTCTCTGGTTTGCCTCTCACGTGGTTGACCCGCTTTGCGGGAGATCTGATTGGTGAGCACCTCCCTTCTTCCTCGACTCGGTGATCTACTCCGGTGGTCGGCACTCCTCCGACCTCCTGGACCACTCCTGTGCCCGGTGAGTTCATTTTAGTCCCTTAGAGCTTAAGGTCTAGCTAGCATAGCTCGTAGCGCTCAGTTTCACCGTTTGATTTTGCGAAAAGCTTGTCCTCGCCATTCTCGGCTCACGGCGTTTAAGGCGTCGCCGCCGTCGAGAGTGCCTCCGCTAGGTCCGCGACACTATTGCGAGTATATCGGTGCCTTTGGTGGCGTGGCGAGTCCCCATCGCCGTGCAAACCGTTGAGCCCGCTCGGGATTTGCCGGTTCAAAACTCCCGTTTTCGTCATTTTGTTAGGACACCATTAATGCCCAATTATTGCTATCATTGGCGCATTAACCTTGTCTTGATCTGTGCCGTAGTGTCGCTGTCTTGTGGGCCTTAGGCCTAGGATTAAAGTCCGGAGGTCCCGCGCCTTTAAAAGCACTTTGGACCTCCTCGGGTTCTTCGTAGCCGTCTAAGACCTCCCCAAGTTTAGATCTGGACCTTTAGATCTTTCCCGTGAAAACCTATAAGTGTAAGACCTCCCCTCTGGTTGGGATCCTAGCCGTCCAGGACCACCCTGGTTAAATCCTGGCTGCTAGGACCACTCCGGCGCAAAAAGATCTCCTCGTGGCCCTTTATAAAAACCACCCCTGGACCTCCACCGAGGTCCTCTTTGCAAAAGACCTCCCCTTGGTCATTATGCAAAGACCACCTCAGACCACCTCGGGTGCGTCTTTGTAAAAGCCACCCATGGCCTTTTACAAAGAAAACCCCCGCTCAGGACCTCTTAGGCTCGATCCTAGCCGTTCACGACCTCCCCGGTTTAGATCTGAGCGTTAGATCTCATTTTGTAAAATCTTTAGCGCTCAGACCTCCCTCCGCGTCGTCTGGACCGTTCGGGACCTCCTAGGTCTAATCCGAGCCGCCCAGATCTCCTCCGATTAAAACCCTATCGCTTAGGACCTCCCCGAGAAGATCTTGGCCATCCAAGACCTCCTCGTGTCAATCCCAGCCGATCAAGACCTCCCCGAGTAGATCTTGACCGTCTAGGACCTCATCCTTTAGATCCGAAGCTTTAGGACCTCCTCCTCGCCTAAACCGTTAGATTTAGATCTAACGGGCTGACCTCCTTCCTCGTTTAAAGCCTTAGGACCTCCTCGTTCATCTTGATCGCCCGGGACCTCCTCTGGGATCGTGTCCGTAAAGACCTCCTCCGGAGATCTAGACCGTTGAAGACCTCCTCCGTGAGCTTTTAGCCGTCTAGACCTCTCTCAGAGGTTTACCAGAGGGACCTCCCTAGTGCTCGGGACCGCGGATCTCGATCCGGCGGTCACGACCTCTGCTAGCGGCGCCAGACCTCCTTGCGTGCGCGGTGCACGACCGGTCGTGATCGTTGGATCGAGATCTCAGCGGTCGCACCTCCCCAAGCGGAGGAGGTCTTCCGTGCTGCGTGCTGAGTGCGTGGCCTGCGATGCAAGATCGACGCCCACGACCTCTCCTTTGTCTTCCGATTCGGTTGGACCTCCCGAAGCTCAAAGTTTCCTAAGTCTTTTGTCTGTTTCAAATTTCAAAAGTGCTTAACTTTGTCATTTTAACTCCTTTTGAATGATTCCATTCTTTGTAGCTTTGTTATAGTATGAACTTTAATCGAGAATGAAATTAGGCCCTGCTTTTGTAGCGTAAAATGATTTAAACAAGATGATCTTGTTTAATGAAAGATGATGTCTAGAAATTCATGGAAAAATTTGTAAAACACATAACTTCCTCATTTGTAGTTGCAAAGTCGAGCAATCTCAACCTAGTAAATTTGGCCTGTAGACATGCTTTAATTTGAACTAGGCTTTGTCTTTATTCATGTTCCTGAGAAATGATATATGCTAGTTTTAGAACTTAGAAAAATCATAACTAGTTCATTAGAACTCCAATTGGTGCAAACTCGTTTCTTTGTTGTTAGGATAACCATATCTACCTACCATAAAAATTTTCAAGTCCAGAAAACCTCTAGAAAATATTTTTGCTACAGTACCTTATTATGGCCGAAAATGGGTTTTTAGGTAACATCTTTTGCACCACAAATCCAAATTAGATTTTTCGAGTTTCTATGTCTAGGTATATTCGTATTTCACCTTGTGTATGAGTTTCGTCGCATTTGGATAATTTTTGCTTGCTCTTTTGTTTAAGTGTTGCTCGTCTTATTGGTTGTTCTTGGTTCTTTTTGCCTTTTCGCTAGGATTCGACATTTGCGGTAATCCCAGAGCGACCCTCCATAACGATTTGAGCAACGACAAGAAGGCAAGCGGTTTGATCATGTTAATCCCAATATTTTAAGTATTTATGTTGATTACAAATTCTATGTATGCATTGCTACTTTGTGTTAATAGTTGGCCTAGTAGATGCATTTCCTTAGCAAATGATTATCCTCTACTACCATGAGCCTAGGTTACTTGTGTGATTTAGAGTTCATGGATGGGCTCTTGTCACTTAGTAGTTGCGAATAAATTGCTTAGCCATGCTTAGTTTGGTAGAAATGGGCGGTTATCGACTTGTCGATAACCTTGATCACTTAAAACTTATTATGATTATGATTTCCACCTTGTGCCATGTCTACTTATGAAAACTAAAGCGAAAACAAAATGATTTAGACTTGGGCACAATGGTATGATGGTGTGATTTTGGGTGTGGTGGAATGGTGCCCGGTCAACAAGGACCGAACATCTTCTTACACTAAACCAAGCATTTTAGCGTGCTAACCACATTAGAGGGTATGGGACCTCTCTTGACTTAGTACTTTGGCGTGTATTGGCTCCGAGTCGCGAGGAGTCGCAGGAGGGATGGTGTTCTGACATTGTAGTGTCCGAAAGACTTCACCCGTGATGGGATTTGTTGTCTTCGGCTTGCAATGTAAGCATATGGATTTCTATCCATATGAGCGGCTCATAGTTAATACACAAGATTGGAAATGTCTCAGAGGACTTAGCGGGTGAAGCATACCTTCTGTAGTGTGCTTGTGGCTTGAAGGCGATGCAAGTGTGGGTACATTGGTACACCTGTAGGGTTAAAACTATTCGAATAGCCTCGTCCTAGGTTATGGACACGCTTGGCAAGGTCTTTCAAGAGTTAGACTACAACCTTTTAAATTAAAACTTGATGGGTGGTACGAATCGGGGATTCATGCTATGTTGTGGTGACTATTGGGATAGTCGCTTCCAGGTGGTTACTTGTATGTATCTTTACTTACTACTACTTTGATAACAAAACAGATTTGCAAACTTGCTTTTAAAATGTATTACATTATTGCAAAATAAAGTTGGCTTCATGCAAAATGAGACATACAACCTCCACGTAAATAAGCTTGCATGTAGTTTATGAATAGGTCTGCTATTCCACACGTCAGTCTTGCGGGTACAAAGACAATCTTTGTACTCGGTTGCTACGCTTAACTGTTTTGTTGCAGAGGAGGAAGGTGAGCTCGAGGGCCTCACTTTTGTGAGTGTGTTGTGGTAGCTTATGGGCGACTAGCTTAGCGGCCGGTCGGTTGCCTTGTGGGTGTGTGGCTAACCTGGCCGACTTCGTTCTAGCCATCTTATGGCGCTTTTGCTTCATTGTCATTCTTGTATATTGTTCTATTTGGTCGGTCGGCTCCTTTTGTAATAACTTTACTTTATGTATGTCGTTGTTGAACTTAGTGATGTATGTGTATGGAATTGATGTGTAATTTTGTGATGATGTGCATATGCTGCAGTGCAGGAAGCATATGTCCATCGAGGCTTAGAATGTTTAATTAGTAATGCCAGAACCATTTGGAGGTTAAGTGTTACTAGTTAAATATTCCGGGTCCTCACAGTTGGGCCCTTAGATTTCAATCCGGCGGTCAGGACCTTCCCAGGACCACCTCATCCTCTTAAGACCTCCCCACCTCGGGTGATCTGGGACGTCCAGGACCACCCCATGCCAATCGGGATCGTCCAGGACCTCCCCTCAGCCTTGTCCCTCTTCCTCACGGCCTCCTGGAGGTCTGGTCGTCATGATTTTCACCCACCCGTGCGTGTATGTCAGGGTCAGAGCAGTTGGGAGCAGTGGCCTATCACTTTTTGGTCCTTCCCAACGTATCTTTCTACCATGCATTAAATGTGTCAGAAGCTTTGCCCTAAAGAAGTCGCCCTCATCGCCTTGTCAAATCAGAGGTCATGGCAAGTGGCATGGTTCTTGATCACAGTAACTTTTGCCCACACCATTGCCAAGCTTCCAGGCTATGTATAGCCTGAGACCTCTCTTCTCCTTTTCTTTCTTCGTTCTTTGTTGTGCTTGAGCTCCCTCAGTTTGAGCTGGTCCTCAAACTCAAGCACCCAAGAACCCCACCCTCTCTGCCACCATTGCTAGGCTTTGGAGCTCCCTGCCGAAGCTCGAGCTCCAGTGGTCCCAGCAACTTCCTGGCCTTGTTCACTGTCATCTTGATCTCCTCAACTCAAGCTTGCTCTAACTTGGCTTGGTTCACATTGCAGAGGTGAACGAGTTGGGAGGTAGCTTTTCGGGGTCGAGGCCATCTTCTTCTTCCTCTCCAGCAAGCTCTTCATCGCCGGACTTCGTCGCCCTTCTCCAAGCTCCTCCGACCTCCCTGGTTCCCTCTCTGCCCTCAGGTGCCCTTTTCTTAGCTTGGTCTTTGCATTTTCTAGTCGTCGTAGAGCTCGGTTGGTTTTCGTAGTTTTGCCGTATTGCACTCCTAGCCTATCTCCGGCTCGCCGGCGTTCAAGGCCGTCGCCGCCGTCGAGAGCACGCCCTTTAGATTCTTGATGTTATTTGGAACTCAGTCGTGTCCTTGGTTCTCGCCGGTGAGCTCCCCATCGCCGGCGGTGAGCTCGTTTAGACGCTCGGGCTTTTGTCGCGTAAGATTCGGACAGCCCCGAGCCAATGATTGGCTGTCGAATCGCGAGGCCTCTCATGCGAGTGGGCCTCCTCCTCCTGTTGTCGTACGGCAAAACCCCGCCCAGACCACCCCGCTCGCCCTCCTAAGGACCCGCACTATTAGGAGCACCTTGGACCTCCTTGGGTAAATCGTGGCCGCCCACGACCATCCCAGGGTAGATCCGAGCCTTTGGCTCCTTTCCGAAAAGCTTAGCCTCTGGACCTCCCCCTAGATGAAATCATAGCCGTTGAGATCACCTCCTAGTCAAATCTGTACCGTAGAGGGCTTTCCGTGTAAATTATGTCCCAGGACCTCCTTGGATCAATCTCGGCCGTTAAAGACCTCCTAGGATTAGCTCTTAGCCGTTAGATCTCGGTGCGAAAACTATAAGTGCCAGGACCTCCCCTAGTGTCGATCCTAGCCGTCTAGGACCACCTCGGTTGAATCCTAGCCATTTAGACCTTTCCCCGTGCGCAAAAGACCTCCCTTGGTCATTTCGCCAAAACCACCCCCTGGACCTCCACCAAGGTCCTCTTTGCAAAAAGACCTCCCCTTGGTCATTTTGCAAAGACCACCCTAGACCACCCTCGGGGTCCTCTTGGTAAAAAGCCACCACTGGTCTTTTTAGAGAAAACCCCGCTCAGACCTCTTAGGCTCAATCCTAGCCGCTCACGACCTCCCCGAATTTAGATCTGAGCGTTAAATCCTTAGTCTCAGGACCTCCCTCCGTGTCGATCTGGACCGTTCAGGACCTCCCTAGGCCTAATCTGAGCCGTCCAGATCTCCTCCCGTTGAAACCCTATCGCATAGGACCTCCCCGAGTAGATCTTGGCCATCCAAGACCTCCTCGTGTAAATCCCAGCCGATCAAGACCTCCCTCTAGAGATCTTGACCGTCTAGGACCTCATCCCTTAGATCCGTAGCTTTAGGACCTCCTCCTTTGGTCTAAACCATTAGATTTAGATCTAACGGGCTAGACCTCCTTCCTTAGATTTAAAGCCTTAGGACCTCCCCTAGTGCTCGGGACCGCCAGATCTCGATCTGACGGTCACGACCTCCGTTAGGCGCGTGGACCTCCTTTGCGTGCGCTGTGCATGCACTGGTCGTGGCCGTTGGATTCAATCTCAACGGTCCATACCTCCCCAGTGCGGGAGGAGGTCTTTTGAGCGCTGAGTTTCGAGGTCTGTGGCCCTGCGATGCAAGATCAATGGCCCACGACCTCTCCTTTATCTTTCAGTTCATTTGGACCTCCCAAGAGCTCAAATTTTCTAAGTCTTTTAATGTTTCAAATTTCAAAAGTGCATAACTTTGTCATTTTAGCTCCTTTTTGAATGATTCCAGTTGTTGTAGCTCTGTTATAGAATGAACTTTAATCTGAGAATGAATTTAGGCACTGTTATGTAGCAGAAAATGATATAAACTGCATGAGCTTGTTTAGTGAAAATGGTTGTCTAGAAATTCATTGAAAACTTGTAAAATGCATAACTTTTTCTCTATAAATCCAAACTGAGCAAACTCAACTTGGTAAAATTTATCTGTAGACATACTTTAATATGAACTAGGCCTTGTCTTTATTCATGTTCCTGAAAAGTGATATATGCTAGTTTTAGAACTTAGAAAAATCATAGCTAATTTATTTCAACTCCAAATTGTGCAAACTCAATTTTGCTGTTGTTAGGATGACCTTATCTACCTACCATAAAAATTTCAGGTTCCAGATCATTCTAGAAATTTTCACCATGAACAGTAACCGAAATTAATTTAATTAGGATTTTTCAAGCTGAGAGAACTTAGTTTAGCCATAACTTTTTCATGCTAAATCCAAATGAAGTGATTCTTGTTTCTAAAATTATCTAAAATCAACCTATAGTTGCTGTAGAAATTTCATGGGATTTGGATGTTCTTTGTTGTTGAGTTCCTTTGGGGTGTTCTTCGTTCTTATTGGTTTTATCGTCTTTTCTCGTTAGGTTCCGAAGAATTTTTTGAACCTAAGCACTCCCCTCTGCAGCAATACCAATCCCAGCAAGGCAAGCAGTTTGATCATGTTAATCCCAGTATTTTAAGTATTTATGTTGATTACAAATTCTATGTATGCATTGCTACTTTGTGTTAAACTATTGTCGTTAGTTGACCTAGTAGATGCATTTCCTTAGCAAATGATTATTCTCTACTACCGTGAGCCTAGGTTATTGCTGTGATTAGGGCTCGTGGATGAGCTCTTGTCACTTAGTAGTTGCGAATAAATTGCTTAGCTATGCTTAGCTTCCGGTAGAAATGGGCGGTTATCGACTTGTCGATAACCTTGATCACATAAAATTTATTATGATTATGATTTCCACCTTGTGCCATATCTATTTATGAAAACTAAAACCTAAAAACAAAAGGATTTAGACTTGGGCACAATGGTATGATTGGTGTGCTTTTGGGTGTGACTGGAATGGTGCCCGAGTCAATTAAGGACCGAACATCTTGTGAGTACCTGTTATCCAGGCAATTTGTGCATGCTAACCACACTAGAGGGTATGAGACCTCTCTTGACTTAGTACTTTGGCGTGTATTGGATCCGGGTCGCAGGGGGTCGCAGGAGGGATGGTGTGGGAGCATTGCAATGTCCGAAAGGCTTCCCCCGTGATGGCTGGTTGTCTTTCGGCTTGCAATGTAAGTGTATGGGTTTCTATCCATACGAGCGGCTCGTAGTTAATACACAATATTGGAAAACGTCTCGTAGGACTTAGCCGTGCCGGCGTACCTTCGGAAGTGTGCTTTGTGGCTTAAAGGCGGTCTGAAGTGTGGGTACATTGGTACACCCTGCAGGTTAAAACTATTCGAATAGCCTCGCCCTAGGTTATGGACACGCTTGGGTAAGCTTTTCAAGAGTTAGACTACAACCTTTTAATTAAAACTTGTTTGTGGTAAGAATCGATTATTTCTTCAACAAAATAGATTTGCAAACTTGCTTTTAAATGTATTACATTATTGCAAATAAGGTTGGCTTTGTGCAAAATGAGACATACAACCTCCACCTAAATAAGCTTGCATGTAGTTTATGAATAGGTCTACTATTCCACACGTCGATCTATGAGTACCTTTGTGTACTCGGTTATCTTGCTTAAATGTATTTGTTGCAGAGGAAGAAGGTGAGCTGGAGGGGCCTCACTTCTGTGAGTTGCGCTGTGGTAGCCTTAGAAGCGTCTAGATTGGCGGCCCGGTCGGTTGCCTTGTGGGTTATGTGGCTAACCGGTCGACTTTTGTTCTAGCCATCTTATGGCACCTTTTGCTTCCGCTGTCGTTCTTGTATATTGTGTTATTTGGCCGGTCGGCTCTTTTGTAATAACTTACTTTATCTATGTCCTTTACTAGACTTGTTAATGTATGTTGTATGGAAATGATGTGTAATTTTGTGATGATGTGCATGTCTTTGCAATGCAGGAAGCATATGCCCATCGGCTTAGAATGTTTAATTAGTAATGCTAGAACCATTTGGAGGTTAAGTGTTACTAGTTAAATATTCCAGGTCCTCACAGGAAGAATCCAATCACCTGGAAGGAGAGGAGGGCTCCAGGCGGGGCTCTGGGCCAGCGGCGAGGAGGTCTGGAGAAGGAACAAGATGGCGCGATTGGGTCTGGTCGAGCTGGATAAGAGCAAGTGGGAGCGAGAAATAGAGCAAGTGGAGTGGTATATTGAGGAGACTTGAGAAGTTTGGATGATATTAAAGATGGTAGATATCTACGAAAATTTTGCATTTCTGGCCTTGTAGCACATTTTAATTTCAAAACTAGCCCTTGTTTCCCCTAATTTGCAAATATGGCAGACATCTGAGCGATTACCACGGAAACCGAGGGCGGCACCACCGCCTGGCCGGCGCCAGAAGGTGGTAAGCCGCCTCGGCTTCATACGCCGCTTTGCACCGAAAGCAAATTTGCATGCCCCGGGCGCGGCAGCCAGCTTCGCTTTGTATCGAAAGAAAAATTACTACATGTGTTTTTCATTTTTTGTCTCTTTAAATCACGTCGAAGTCACATCGCTTCACATCAGGTCATTCGCTGTCTGTTTTGCGCTGCGTATATAAACGAACGCGCATGGCTGAATCGCTCATAAGCCGCAACACGTGTTCTTATTAGATTAGGTAATTACGTATTTAAATTTTTTGTTATTGCAATTTTTAGCGTTAAGTACGTACTTAGATTTCGCTAACTATTAGTTGTTCTCTATTTGCAGCAATGGCACATACTCTACCACCCCTACTTGAGGAGGCATGGGACGCCCAGCATCGCTGTCACGCTTGGATCGGTGGCAATGGATCGCCAACTCTGGTGACACGGGGACCGAGGGAGACCTGGCCGTTGGACGAGCGGTACGTTCCGAGGCTTCGTCAATCTGGACTGATTGCGTTCGCTCGCATGCTGAACATGAGGCAGAACCTCCTGATTGATGCATGCCTTCTTTTTGCCCTGGTTGATCGTTGGCGGCCGGAGACCCACACGTTCCACTTCTGGTGGGGGGAGATGATTGTGACACCGCAAGACGTCAGCTTCATTACCGGGCTGCCGTTGCGAGGCCATGCAGTTGTTCCCGCTCCGAGGTCAGTGGACTGGAAGGCGTGTCTCAATCATCGCTTTGGGCATCCTATCCCCGAGAGGTCTAAGGGCGTTTCGCACGCCTGGCTGTGACTATTCATACATTACCCAAATCACGCAACGGAGGAGGTGGTTCGATGCCACCTAATTGCATATTTGTTGTTTATTTTCGGGTGGGTCATGTTCCCTAGCACGCAGGGGGACATGGTGTACCAAAGTTATATTCACCTTGTGGAGTCCATCGTGGACGCCGACGATGAGGACGTGCCGCGATGCGATTGGGGTTGGTATCTTGTGCGCTACGTATCTGCGCTGCGCGCCTTCGCAGCGTCGCATGGGAACAGAGCCCGTGCTGTCGGGTTGTCACACACTATTACAGTTGTGGTCGTGGGAGTACTTCGCGGTCGGACGGTCGTACTTCCGCCTTCCAGTCCACCCTTACCCGCGCACACAACATTTCTATGGTTGGGCGGACGACGAGGATCCCGTGGAAGGCCCAACCATGGGATCCCGATGGACTGTGGCAGCACTAGGGTGGGCTAGGGACAGAGCGCATCACATATACCCCGAGTTCCACAACGAATTCGAGGTCCTGCATGAGGACGACGTAATATAGGCTCCTTGGACGGATGCCTTCGTGCAGGGCACGGCGCTCGATGGGTTGAACTTGCTATGCCACCAGGATGCGGTGTACTAGAGGACAACTTGTCATCTGGTCTTCTCCCACAAGGTTGAGGCCTAGAACCCGCAACGGGTGATGAGGTAGTTCGAGCTGCACCAAGAGATCCCCCCTGCTCTAGGGCGACCGCTTGCGAGGCGTAGTCACTTGTAAGTACATTGCATTGTTTAATAATATTGTAGGTCATTTAGTCATATGTTATGTCGGTACCATAATTTGTTGTGTTTGTTCCACCTGCAGGCAGACGAAGAAGGGCCGCAAGAGCGATGACTGGCTTCAGACGCAGCAGCTGTGGATAGATGCATGGCAAACGCCACTGATTCCATTTTGCAGGAGACACGGCCTTACGATGAAGGGACTTACGACACGTACTTGGGGTGGTACGTATGGCACACGCGAACGAGATTGACAGGCGCCCCCGGCCCGACATGCAGATCCTAGCCACGTCAAACGCTTGGACTTGAGGCTGGACCCGCACCGTGCAGCACGCTATGACGATTCGGTACGTTCAACACGTAGTAGATTAACCACCCTCCACAATAGGGTTAAGTAACCAAATTTTGTTTGTTCGGTAACCATGCAGGTGGATCGTTTGCAGAGCGTTGTGGAGCGCGGCCACCGGGAACTCGAGCGGGGCACGAACAACATAGTTGAACGCCTTTTTCGGTGATGAAGACGCTTGTTGAAGATGTTAAGTAGGTCATTCGTAACATGAGCTGTGGAAGGCCCACCGATGTCGACTTGAGGCATCGGAGGGAGCATCATCGCGTACCCTCGCCCCCTCCATCTTCCCGTCCGAGCGAGTC
Source organism: Ampelocalamus luodianensis (assembly GCA_036346255.1). NCBI lineage: Eukaryota > Viridiplantae > Streptophyta > Magnoliopsida > Poales > Poaceae > Ampelocalamus > Ampelocalamus luodianensis. The sequence continues at coordinate 24,605,663 of CM070618.1, forward strand.
GACCCAGCGGCGTAGCAGCATGGGCAGCGGATCGTCAGCGCAGTTGCCATGCAGGGACTCTACACTGATGCGGTCTTCGTCGCGGAGGGACCCTACGCTGACACCGTCGTCATCGCAAATGGACCCTACGCTGATCCCGTCCTCATCGCGGAGGGACCATACGCTGATGCCGTCGTCATCACCGCGGCGGGAAGACAACATTCCAGAGAGCACGGACGTGCAACCCGGAACCACCGAGGTTATCCCAGATTCTCCCTCCCAGCCCTACACTCTCGGCCAATTTCCAATGGGCGATACGACGCCATGGTATCAGTCCGGCTACACACCGTACCCTGCGTAGTTCACCCCGCATGGTGAACCGTACCCGGAGTAGTTCCCCAGTTCATCTCGCAAGCTCAGCCGAGTTGGTGCCTCTCCACGGATCCTACTACGGATCCTATTACTTGGATCACCGACTTGTTATCAACGTCAGTCCCGTAGGTGATGCCCCCCCATGTAGGACGACATGGCTGATGAGGAGCCCCGCTATGACCTGCGGCATAACCCACGATGATGAACCCGAAGGTCCGTTTGTTGGCCCGATCTTTCGATGAGAACGATAAGTCCGGTAGGTGTCGCTCAACTCTCACGATCCTGGCTACGAACACGCAAGACTCGAAACCACGCAATCGCTGAACTGATTGACAAGTCGTTATCAACCGTACGAATACCCGGTTGACCTGACCACGAAGGTCGATTCCTGCATACACCGAAGAAGCACGCAAGAACAAGATAATAAGCAATCTGAAATTGCAAATAGGATTGAAATATTTAATTGAGTTGGGATTTTGAAGCGGTATTATGGTTGGTCTAGCCGACACAAGCCAATACACGAAGTTGCAACAAAGCTAACTTTTAACTAAACAAAATCCAAGTAAACTAGAGGGGGTGCGACCTCCTTAAATAGGGGATGAGGAGCCACACATCTAATAGAAACAGCGGGGTGGGACTAATGTTTGTGGATTACTGTTCACGTGAACAGTAACATGCCCCCAAGTGGGCCGCCGGCAGATGGGCCAAGTTCAGTATGATTACAAGGCCCAGATTGGCCCAAACAAGTGATATGATGTCTTCTTTTGATGATTGCGATCAGTCCAGAAGGAATTTGAAGATGAGGTCGGATCTGTTGGAAAGTGGATGAAATAAGCTTTCAATCAAGTACTCGTGGACCTCCAACGGATTCTGTATGTGAAAGTTATGCCCATTTAAAGTTGGTGCTGTCAGGCTGATTCCGAACTGATCTGACCAAAACGTATCCAGCTTGGCACATGCAGTAGCATCATGGCTTGTAGACATAATACCATGGCATGTAGATGTAGTACCATGGCATGTAGACGTAGCTCGATCCAATTGGGTAATATGGTCTTGCATTAGCCGAAAGTCCTATTGGCGAAGATGTTGTTGAAGTAGAGGATGCAGTGCAGCAAGCCGAAGCAGTGGTTGCATCCTTAGGTTTGATGTCCTCATCACACAATCACCTGATAGGCTGACGTTCCCACAGGGGTAGATTCGTCAGAGACCTATGGCAGCAACACGGCGCGGAAGGCCGGTACAGGGTCCTATGCCCGACAGTAGTGCGGAGCAGCGTGAGGAGTAGTAACATTAGAAGTTTATTATATGTTGTAACTTGTACTCCAGTTACTGATTTGTAATCAAAGGAGAGTGTGGTAGTTATAATGTAATTGCATGCGTTTAGTTCGTTCTCTATCTAAGTAGAATAATTTTATTCTCATTCATAAAGAACCGTAACGCATGGATAAAGAGTGGACAGTACAAACCCAAGTAGAACTGACGTTTTACTTCGCAAGAACAATATATAATAGAAGAAAGACCGCAAAACTAACTATGTTTACTAATTTGTAAAGTATCTTTCCAACTCTTGCCATCCTCTCATCCAGTTTGTTAAGTCTGTTTTCTACATTTTGGGTTGGTTGATCGGACGCTCGAGGCACTACACGAAATGCATCAACACCACGGGAGTGTTCTTGTAAGGCAGCAATTTGCATTGCAATATCTCGAACCACTGGGACAGCTCCATCGACTCACTGCCAAAACTGACATGTTGTGTTCTACAAAATAATTGCAGCGTGAAATGAAGATAAGAAAACCTGGTATGTACAACTTAATTCGTGCCGATTTTGCCCAACTTACCGTAACTTTTGAACACTTCATGAACACTCGGGACGGGTTGGTTGGCGTATGAGAGGTAAACACATTCGCCGAATCCCTGCAACGAGGGCAAACCAGGTGCTGCTGTAGTGATTGTAATTATCTGCTCACTCGAAAGTTAGATGAGGCCGAAGACATCTTGTTTTACGTTGGAAGAAATGAGAAGAGTAAGAGAAGAGTGAGGTGAATCGCAGTGAAAGCATTCATATATAGCGTTCGGACCACGAAGGGGCCACTGTGTGCAAAGGAGGACGTGACCACACTGTGTCGAAAGTAGGGCGTGACAACTCTCTAGAAAGTAGGACGTGACAACTCTCTACAAAGCAGGACGCGACTACTTTTTGGAAAGCAGGACGTGACCGAAAAGAGGCGGATAACATCTTGTTACAGCATACAAAGTAGTGCAGGTTACAACGCAAATCACTACAACACTCACATCGCTACGACCAACATGACTCAATACACCGGATAGCTTACAAATACGCAGTGGCATCGTTGGAAGAAGGTCTATTTGGGCAATTCCCGAATGAGTGCCCGTGAGTCTTGCATAGCCTACACCTTATTGGTCTTGGCCGATCTCCACGTTGGCTCGCCTCCATGTCGTTGCGGATGCGCCTTGACTGACGCCTCCCACGGCCTGGATGTCGCAGTGCTTCATTCGGTGACCACTTCACAGCTCCCCGCCATATGTCCCTGTAGTGGCCTTCGACGCCGTAGGAGTTGAACTCCCCGTTCCAAGTATCATACAGGTGTCGTATGTCATAGTACTCCAACATATACATGCTACAAGATTGGTGAAATACAGCACATGCAGTATATGCGTGCGAGCAAGGCTTGTGCAGGAGTTGAGGCTTGTTGCAGGTGCAAATTGTCACATCGCCTATGGTGCAAACATGCTTCCGGTAACCTCTCATGTGGCCACGAACGTACTTGTCCCGCAGGCGGACCTCGAACTTCCTCCTCACGCCATCCATTGTGATAACTACATGGGATCGGGCCTTGGTAATCTTCTTGTCCATGTAGGCGAGGGTAACCTCCGAGTACTGCTTCCCTTCGTCCAAATGCTTCTTGGCCATCGTTGCCCGATTGATGAAGTAACCGACCGTGCGGTTCCATGTCTCCTCGACCACAGCTGTGATGGGCAGGGCACGAACCCCTTTCAACACACCGTTGTAGACCTCGGACATGTTGGTTGTCATGATGCCATACCGAGCACCATAGGTGTCGTGAAGAAGGGATCATTTCTCATAGTCGGGGGCATGCACGCGTATCCACTTAGCGAACTCGCTTTGCGGTGCGCCTGGGCCTGAACCTCCACTAGCACGCTCGGTTTCGACCTCGAGCTCTCGCCACACGGCATCGAACTTGCGCTTCTGGTTCTGCAGGCAGAGATTCTTGAACTTCTTCATGAGGTCTTTGCTCCGGAAGCGCGTGTGGAAGTTGGCGGCTAGATGCCGCATGCACCAACGTGTGTGCATGTCGTTCCATTGGTACGGCGGGCTCGTACCGCGCTGCATGGTGAGCAGCGCGGACAACAACCCAGCATGACGGTCGGTTATGAGGCACACATTCGGTCGGTCCCTTACAACATGTTGCTTTATGTTGACTAGGAACCACAGCCAACTGTCAGTGCTCTCGTTCTCTACAATGGCAAAGGCAACTGGGAGCAACTGGTCGTTGCCATCAACGGCAATAGCGGTGAGAATGGTGCCCTTGTACTTCCCGCAAAGGAAAGTACCGTTCATAGTCAGGACGGGACGGCAGTGGGAGAAGCCCTGGACTGCCGGTCCAAATGCCCAAAAGACTCGATCAAGGATTAGGGAATGTGGGATGTTGGACCGGTCGGGCCTGTCCATCCTATTGACAAATGTTCCCGGATTAGCATCTGCAATTTGCTTCAGCATTCTGGGGACTAGGTCGTACGCCTCCTTGTAGGTACCGTACAACCCTTCGAGGACCTTCCGCTTCGCCCGCCATACCTTACTGTACCTAACGGCATACCCTACTGTATTCGCTACGTTAGCCATGAGGACCTTCGACGAAACGGTCAAATTGACGACAACTACGTGGCTTATGATGCTCGCGATGTAGGTCGAGGTTACATTCTCATGCATTTGCAATGGCTCTTGAAGCTCACATGTGTGATCTGTCACGACTGTAATGCGGAAGGCCGTTCCAGCCCCAGGGAATCTCTGCGCACGGACTTTGCCAGGGCAAGAGCTAAGCACACACTTAACTATGTACGTGTCAGGATTAGACATGCAAATAATGGAAGCCATATAATAATTAGTGCGACTTACTGTACATAGTTCAAAGCTACAACAAACAACATTCGAACTCACCTGTAAACTCGGTAAGTCTGACTGGTCTTCACCGCGAAACTCACGATAGCTTGCCAGGCGGCAACCTTGTGTGGGAATTGTTGGCCCACAAGTAGGGTGTCTACATCGAAGGCCCACAAAGACCCGTGCTCTTGGGCCAGAACAAGGGAAGAGGCCGATTGGCAATCCAACCGACTTGGAATATAGTCCGTGTCGGTCGAAACAATGCCACCGACGATCCCACCTGCATCATCGCCTTCGTCCTCACTGGATTGCGAGTCAAAGTTTGCCTCATCTTCGGTGGCAGTGCCCTCGGACATACCATCGATAATCTCGTGACAATCAACACGAGCACCGCGCCATTTATCGACACCTTCATTCGGTTCGAAACTACTAGAATCTCCATCTACTGGAGCATCGTGCCTAACGACGTCTGGCGCTCTCGACACCTCTCCCGTCGTCAACAAACCGAAGAGGGGGACAAGAGCGTCGCTGGCTCCTCAACGGCGCCCCCCAAGAGGATTGAGCAGGATAAACAAAATGGACATACACCATGGGTCGTCGACAGATCGAAGCGTGAGGATTGCTAACGATCTCCATGTACTGTGCCCACATGGCGCTGCTGGTCACCTTCGCCAAGCCCCACACCATCCGCGTGTGGTAGGACCGTGTTGGTAGTGACCGCATCTATTACTATCTTGTTCCTAGCGACGTGCCTATCGAACAACTGCCGAATGCAGCGTCGTAGCTCGAGCAAATCGACGTGTGCCAGGTTGGGAACGTTTAGCAAGGCGCGCTGGCAGCTGGACAAATCCACTCCATCTAAACCGGCACGCACGTTACCGTGGAACACATACAGTGTCTCTATTTCTGACGAAAATAAGACAATATTTCAACAAAAACACAGCATAAAAACCGTACGCATGTTGCTGAAATAAACTTACCGTTACGACGACTTTCGCAAATGGTGCGAACAAGGGACAAACAAAAATGCTAAGTAAGGGATAGGGAGGCACCTCAGAAAGAGGGGAATGATCGACCGAGTGTGTGGTCGTGCGTTTAAATAGCTGAGCACGAGAGACGCAACATGACAGCGGGTCAGGTCTCTTCCGCGCCTGGCAGAGGGGGCAGGTCCCTACCGCGCTTGGCAGAGGGGGCAGCTTTGCGCAATGACAAGACCACATAGGCCAGCTTTGCGCAGTGACAAGACCACGTGGGGCAGCTTTGCGCAGTGACAAGACCACATAGGGCAGCTTTGTACAGTGATAAGACCACACGGGTTAGCTTTGCGCAGGGACAAGACCACATAAGGCAACTTTGTGCAGTGACAAGACCACATAGGGCAGCTTCGCGCAGTGATAAGACCAAACGAGACAGCTTTGCGTAGTGACAAGACCAAATGAGACGCAACGTGACAGCGGGCCAGGTCCCTTCCGCGGCAGGGGGCTGGTCCCTACCGCGCCTGGCAGAGGGGGCTGCTTTGCACAGTGACAAGACCACATAGGGGTAGCTTTGCGCAGTGACAAGATCACACGGGCCAGCTTTGCGCAGTGACAAGACCACATAGGGTAGCTTTGTGCAGTGACAAGACCACTTTGGGCAGCTTTGCGCAGTGATAAGACCAAATGAGATAGCTTTGCGCAGTGACAAGACCAAATGAGATAGCTTTGCGCAGTGACAAGACCAAATGAGACAGCTTTGCGTAGTGATAAAACCACATGGGGCAGCTTTGCGCAGTGACAAGACCAAACGAGACAGAACTCTGCCTGAAATTAACCACACCATGCCAACCATGGGGCTTATAAAATGGGGTTGAACCAAACCCAACACTACACAACAGATACCCAGCTATGGACTCTTCGGCAAACTTCTACGCGAAGATGTTGTAGAAGCGCAAGTGGCTTGCGCAGAAGAGAAAACATCTACAATACCCAGATCGAACAATGAAAGATGCTCAAGTACCACCACGTTTTCCAATCCCGCAGTGTGTGTGTGGCGAACAGGCAGAGATCATTCAGTCCACACACCCAGACATCGCTGCCAGGGCGTACTACACGTGCGGGCACCACCTCGTAAGCGTTTCTTTCCCGCACATCGATTTTCCTCAACGTTCAATTCCTAAAAATTTTAACATCTTCCCCACGTAATGGCAGCCCGAGATGCGCTGCCACTTCTTTTAGTGGATCGACGGTCCGGAGATGTACGACAAGGCATTCATCCAGTAGAAGTACATGCTGAACTACTCGGTGCGGGCTGAGAACTTCGTGCGGTGGAAACCTTACATACCAGACCCTGTTGTGGAGGCTCCGAAGGAGCCTAGTACTGGCCGGGCGTAGTCCACATCGACGACGTGAGTTATGAAAAATTTACATCCTTATTACGTTTTTCACTCTATGGTGTACCTACATCATACAATCGCAGGACATGGATGACTTCGACATACCAGCCCGAGGTGGACAGTCCTGCGATAAGGGCAAGGGAAAGGCTCATGAGGCTGAGCCCACCCACCACAGCTTATCCGGTCGCTCAGGCATATTCCGTATCCACGACGTGAGTTATGAAGAATTTACATCCTTCTTACGTTTTTCACTATACGGTGCACTTATATCATGGAATCGCAGGACATGGACGACTTCGACATACCAGCCCGAGGTCGACAGTCCCGCGACAAGGGCAAGGGAAAGGCTCATCCGGCTGAGCCCGGCCGCCAGAGCATCTCCGGTCGCCCGGGCCTAATCCGTATCGACGACGTGAGTTATGAAGAATTAATATCCTTAAGATTTTCACTATACAATGCACTTACATTATGAAATCGCAGGACATGGACGACTTGGACATACCAGCTCAACGTGGACAGTCCCACGACAAGGCGAAGGGGAAGGCCGGCCAAGAGTTCAACGCCGTGCTAGCAAGGAAGGGAAAATGGCCCCGGTCCACGCAGTAGGTCGGGTCATTACGTAGTAGTCCCCAGTCCTACCCCGCATGTTTTATACTATCCCTTAAAGGCATGTACAGTTATATGGTCCGGATGCTTGTGTCGCAATGTACCGTAGTAGTAGTAGCGAGGATGACTAAAGCAATTTGTTGAACCATCATGCCATGTAACATGCTTCTGTCTGCGGACACTAATATAGTTCTGGTTCCGTGTCTCCGCTAAGCCATCAAAGCAAGCCTATATTGCAAGTATGCCTCCTCTAGTGGAGTCCTAGAAAGAACCAACCGACATCGAATCCTCCATATTTTTGGGCATCTTCGTAATCACAACGAGCGTTCTCAACCCCTTCAATCATATTCTCTACCAGCTTCATAAACTACTTCACCGACTCCCTGCCTATATAAGTTCAAACGACTTCATCGAGGAGAGACTTCAATAGTTTGGACAACAAGACAGTTTGCTTTGACGACATCCTCAAGGTTATACCTCGTTTGATATGATTATCAATCATCCTTTCTCTGAAGGAATAAAATTATACACAAATTACAGAAACAACAACACTATGACGGGAGGCTTCACAAAAAGTTTCAAACCCTGATTTCCGATAAAATGAAACCCTAATTTACAAACCTCCGTACCCTTATTTTTGAGAAAAGAAAACCCTAATTTACAAACCTACGTACCCTTATTTCTTAATGAAAGTTTTTTTACAAATCTCAGTGCTGATATTTTTTATGAATCAAATATCATTTAATAATATATAAATTTATTTTTTGAAATATCATTAAATAATATTTATTTATTTTCATTTTTTCGGTTTTTTTCCAAAATTTTGTAAACTGGCGAGTTCAAAGCCAATCGCGCGCGCGAGGCGGGACAGCGACCAGTTTGCCATGCCCGGGCGAGGCGGTGGTCGCGCGCCCGGCTTCGCGATACCGCTCATCGCTGAGGCCACATTTGTAAATTACGGTGAACGATGGCTAGTTTTGAAATTAAAACGAGTTAAAGGGCCAGAAATGCAAAAAAAAAATTCGATATCTACACTGTGAATAATTTGGTGGTGTATACCCAATTTTCTCTATTTACAATTGGGTCTTTTGATCACTATGACAGGTGGGACCGTCGGTTCAGTGGCTTTTTGGCTCGTCTCCAACCTGGTAACCCCAGCATCTCTCGAATCTCGATCGGTTGCTTGCACCCGAAACTACGAAGGTTGACGGCGATGGCGGCAGCGGCGATGAGGCGGAAGCGCGCGGCGGTGGTGGTGCTCGGTGACATAGGGCGCAGCCCGCGCATGCAGTACCACTCCCTCTCCCTCGCCAACCAGGTACTCCCCTCCTAAATCCATCACCTCGTGTTCTGCCTGAATTCTTTGCCTATTTCATCGCTGCTCGTGGCTGGCTCATGATTCTTAGTTATATCATGGCGAGGATAAGGAAACGAAGAACATGTGCCTTGTCTCAGTTGTGCTTGTGCCGCTAATTTTGTTCTCCCTTGAAAGTGTGATCCAGCAAGTGCTAAAATTAGTATTAGCTGAGAAAGGCTTCGAAGTGATGAGAAGAAAAACGTCCTACATATACCAAACTTTTTTTTTCTGTGAGAGGAAAACTTTGCGAATCTGAGACGTGCTCCGTGTTGCTAAGAGCATGGACCAAACAATTCTAATGTGTCAGCATATGTTTTTATGTTTTACTATCCTAAACCTAGTCGTTCGTTATTCTTCGTGGCAGGCTGGCATGGAAGTGGACATTGTTGCAAATGGTGGTATTATGCTCTTCACAATTTAATTGTACTGTTGATTTCTACTCCCGCATTGTAGTTGGGGCTATTGATATCCTTGCTATACAACTTAAGGAACATCATACAAGCGGAAGCTGCATCAGCTTTCGTTGTTGCTTCTTTTTTTGAGATTTGACCTTGTATTCTATTTTGTGTAAATGAGCAGGAAGTGATCCTCATCTATCATTGAGAGAAAATCCATCAATTCACATCCACGAGATGGTATTGATTGTTCGAACTATCCTATTTTTCTCTATTTTATCCTATTGCTATTAACTTCAAAATTGTGTCTTCAGAAATCAGTACAGTTAACAAGAATTTCAAAGATATCTGGTGCCCTGGCACTGCTACTTAAAGCTTCAATCCAGTTTGTCATGCTGATTTGGTTCCTTTGTTTTAAGATTCCTCGCCCTGATGTCTTTGTTGTTCAGGTCAGTGGAAATAAAATTACATTTAGCTTCCTTATCTCTGTGTGTGGTCCAGGATTGCATGAATAGTATGTACACTAACCGTCACTGTCATCAATTTAGAATTTTTTTTAGAGAATTCGGCAATTGAGAAATTTATCATCCATCCATCATACTAAGTCAACTCTAGTGTTAGTGTCATGTCTTCTTGTGCAGCTTAAAATGCTATAGAGTCTCCAGTCTCATCTTGTTGCAGATTTTATATTTCTGTCATAAGCGACATATATTTGAATCACCTAGAGTCCCTTTTGTTTGATATTTATATAAATATTTTTTCGTAATGAAAAAGTTCATATTATTACTCATCATGTTTTGCAATAAGCAAATAACAATAAGCGACCTGATTTCTGTTATTTGATTTTTTTTCTCAACAGAATCCACCCTCTGTTCCAACATTGGCTGCTGTAAAACTAGCTAGCTGGCTAAGAGGTGCTAAATTTATTGTGGATTGGCATAACTTTGGATATACATTGCTTGGATTGTCTCATGGCAGAAGTCATATAATAGTCAAACTCTATTTCTGGTAAGCCCTCGTACCCTTCTTGTTTATCTGCTAGGTATAGCATATTGATCATGTGTATTAATATAGTGATGTGTTCCTGTATTCTAGGTTTGAGAAGCACTTTGGGCGGATGGCTGATGGTGCCTTTTGTGTTACCAAAGCAATGCAGCACGAGCTTGCTCAAAATTGGGGAATAAAGTAAACCGATCAGACTTCAGCTAGATTTTTTGGTCAAAGGCTGTCGTGCACATGCTCCAGTTTGCACTAACATAACCGTTGATTTTCAGAGCAACAGTTCTTTATGATCAATCTCCTGAATTTTTCCATCCTGCTTCCTTGATGGAGAAACATGAGGTGAGCATCTGTTTTCAGTCCCCCCCCCCCCCCCGGCGCAGTGCTGCATACATATGTGACCTTAAGACATGAAATAGTTGTTTAGCAGGCTGGGGAATTCCATTTGTAGTGCCATGGGCAATGCTGATTGCATCTCTATTGGTATGTTGTTCGCCCATCAATCGAAATATTTTTTCATGTTATAAGCTTATTTCACTTTTTTTAAAAAAAAAATTATGTGGTTTGCACTTACCTACAGAGAAAGAAGTGGAAGACAGGAACACTACTGTCTTCACCAAGAAGATCGACAGTGAAATTTTCTTGAAGCCTAATAGACCCGCACTTGTTGTGAGCAGCACAAGCTGGTCTGTTCTCTTAAACTGAGTGGTCCTAGTTATAGCATTCTTTTATGTTCAGTACACGCGATTGTTGAGTGGATAGTTGAAATGCGAGGAAAATTAGAAATCTTTGCCACATATTCCAGGACACCAGACGAAGATTTCAGCATACTTCTGGAAGCAGCACTGATGTACGATAGACGTGTTGCTGCAACTTTAGGTGAAGAGGATTCAATTGATGAGGGGCAGCTGTGGATTGATATCAAGAATGGGAAGCGATTTGTCTACCCAAGTTTGCTATTTATTATCACTGGTATCATGCATTCTGCTATATTAGCTTGAATAACCAATTTTCAAGTATTGTTCTGATTTCATAAATTTCAATTTATGAAGGTAAAGGACCTGATAGGAAGAAATATGAGGAGCAGATAAAAAGGTTGAAATTGAGACGTGTTGCCTTCCGGACTATGTGGCTTGCATCAGAGGACTATCCTCTATTGCTAGGTAAACCTATCAATCGCCAAAAGAATTTTACATTGTAGCATAAATGCTGATTCTTTGAACAATTACAGGATCAGCTGATCTAGGCGTATCGTTGCATACATCCTCTTCAGGGCTGGACCTACCTATGAAGGTTACTCATAAGTATCTGCTTTCTTGAAGAGGGTGTAATAATTTTTATTTGCTGGATTGTAACTTAAATGGTTGTTATTAGGTGGTTGATATGTTTGGATGTGGATTACCAGTTTGTGCTGCTTCATTCTCCTGGTAACCCATGTTTCTTAGATGTTTGATTTGTTATGTTTTGGTTTTGGCCTTTTGGTTGTTTTGAATTATAAGTTAGCTCTGGCTTTCCTTTTTATGTGTGCAGCATTGAGGAGCTTGTAAAAGTAAACAGAAATGGGCTTCTTTTCTCAACATCTTCCGAGCTCGCCGATGAACTTATGGTGAGGACCACTTTTAGTATTTTTATTTTCTATCTCATTTCATTGTATGACTACTTGCGTCATTTTTGGAATATTTTTCGAAATTAGTATAAGCATTTTCCATTGTGGCTTAGTTTTATCATTAGAAGAGTTGTTAAATGATTGCAATTGCAAAACCATGCAGATGCTCTTTAAGGGGTTTCCAGAAGAATGCGATGCCTTGAAATCCCTCAAGGATGGTGCCTTGGATACTGGGTCATCTTCCAAATGGTCAACAGAATGGGAAACTTATGCACTTCCTTTGGTGAACCAGGTGAGAGATTGAACCTGGCTGACTAAAGATGGACACTACGCTCACCAGATTAGGCCTTACCTTCTTTCATATCCAATCTGCAGGTCATAGGTTGAAATGCATGATAACATTGATCAGATGGCCAAAAGGATGGTTTTAATACACCCTGCCTGAATATATGCTAATTCTAGAGATTATAGGTGTATTGTACACTCCAGTGACCAGAGCATGCGCATTTATCTGTTTGCTTGCACCAGCTGGTGCCAGGATCAATAGTTACTTGCTACCAAGGGCATGCTATTGGTCTTAGCAGAACCTACCACCGATGCCCTCGGGACCTCTACCCAATCACCATGTATTCCTTGGGCAACTGTAAAACTACCGAGTTGTTTTTAAAGGAAAAGGTGTCATTTCTTTAGCACATGTCGAAGTTGTGTTAGGGTGTATTGCTGCCGGAGTTTAGCAGTAGTTTCATAGTTTGCTGATTGATCTGGGGCCTGATTAGAATGTCCAGTTACATGACAAGCAAAAGAGAAAACCATATTGTAACACTGCATTAAGGCCAACTGACGAAACATTTTGCAGACAGACATATACCAAACAAAATTGTATTCAGGAACTTGTCCTTGCATCTTTACTGCCATCTTGGGACTTCAGATCTCTAACACGATGTCTGGAGAATTCAAGGAACATGTCGGTTAATATGTTAGCTTGCAAACACTGCTACACGCCGACCCTTTTTGTCAGATAAACCTCCTAGTATTTTTTTCCCTTTTTCTTTCTTTTTTTTTTCTCTCCCCCCCTCTCTCTTCCTTTCTCCCTCGCTGCTTCGCCTCCTGAATTCTTCTTTCTTCCACTGACAGACGCGGCCGCCTTGTCCGCTGCCTCGTCCGTCGCTGTCGCCTCCGCAACGCTGCCTTGCCCGCCCATCTCACTCCTCCCACTCTAGCCCCCAAATCTCACCTCCATTCCCAGATCCAACCCTCCAGCCATGTCCTCTTTTGACCAGGAAGACCACGACGAGGACTCTCCTCTTCCCTAACTCCAGCGATGATCACCGCCCCCAACGCCGCCTCATCCACCGCCATCGCATCCACCGCTACCGCCACCTCGCCTGCTGCCACCACCTCGCGCCTCGTCCACCACCGCTATCCGAGAAAATAACATGAGAACACTATCAAAATAAAGATCTTTTATTGCTATAGACATACTGAATGTTTGTATGAGAATACAATGAGGATATTACATAATTGATGAACTTGAATCTGAACAATAAATGATTACACGACGATGATTCACTTGTTACATAGTACATGGGCTACACCCTTTATAGCTATTGAAAGGGTGATAGTTAATGCTGCTAAAGACGTGTCGATATTTTAATATCGAACTTATGAAATGAATGTTAGGGGGGGATCCTTGCTCGAGACTACACAGAGATGAGACACATGGAATTTAGACAGGTTCGGGTTATTCTCCTGAGAGAATAACAACTCTAATCATGTGTTCTTGTATCGATTGTGCTTTCAACCAAAAACAAGTCACCGAATGCTAGAACTAATGACTTTTGTTTGTTCTGTTGCTTGTGTCGCTCCTTGTTGTTCTTTTGGTCTACCGGTGCTATCCCTTATATAGCGTCTGAGGGGGTGACAGTTCTTTATGCCAGAAGGCGCCTCAACGGTTGAAGAATGGCGCATGTTGATGGTAGTTATTGTTAGAGAGACAACATCCCACGTTTGCTTGCGAATATGCCAGAGACAGAGATTAATACGCGGTTATACCAAAGGATAACGACACATTTACTGTCGTGTATAATTACACACAGCGCATGAAGTCCCTAGTCGATTGGGTCCACTTGTAGATGGTCATTATCTACCATATGGTGATCATAGTTGACCTGATCGTAGTAAGGCTTACGACCATAAGGTGATCGTAGTAAAACTTACAATCTATAGGTTGTTGTAGAAGAACTTACGACCATGAAGTGGTAGTAGGATGACCTACGACCATACAGGGTGGTCGTAGAATAGTTTACGACTACTAGGTATTTATAATCTCCCTCATTATTGATATTGAGGGGTACCCTTGAAGGCTGTATGAAAACATTATCATCTATAATGAATATTACAGATAAATAATTTAATTAATTGAGTATTTTTATATCCTCATCAAGACGTCTATAATCTTCACACATGTTTTCCAAGAGAGCCTTGAACCGTCACACCTTTTAGCCAACTATCGTAAGTTGTCAGATGCGTCAATAACTGTTTTTCCGTTGGTCACGTGGAAAACTGTCATGTTTTCCAACTAGTTTGCTAGTCGAAGATTGCCCAAAACCGTATAGTTGGTCGGACAGTGTCCATAGATGGTCGTCTCATAACTCAAATTGGTCGTCATCCAGTTAAGTTGTGATAGAGGGTATTAAACTTCCTTTAAATACAGGTTGTGGGTTCATAACCGTTATAGAGGTAGCCTTTGACACATGGACCTACTTTGAGAGACTGACTGACTTTAACTGAAAATGTTGGCCTAGTTAAGAATCCTCGTCAACCATCACTACTATTCAGTTTGTGACCCTCCCTTATCCTAAACGTCCCGATCGACAGCATCGTCGTGGGTCAACTGTTGTGGAGCTTGGTGTTCGAGGAAGTCCACTGGAAGCATTAGCAACTGCAAGAGGTTAAGTGTGGATTTCAGTTATACTTGTGAGACCCTGGCGTATTTTGCTTGTAATGCTTAGTGTTCCCTTAACTCTAGCATCACAAACAAAATATATCGTGCCTCGATGGACATGTGCTTTCCAGAATTGCAGCACATATACATCTTTACAAAATCATGCATCATTTCCATACAACATGTAACACTAAGTCTAGCAAAAGGCATACAATAGATAGAGTTATTACAAAAGAGCCGACCGGCCAAATGACAGCAAAGTAACAAGTAACAGCGGAAGCAAAAGCGCCATAAGATGGCTATAAACAAAAGACGACCGGTTAGCCATAACCCACAAGGCAACCGACCAGGCCGCCAAGCTAATCGCACCCACCACAGCAATGCTCACAGAAGTAGACCCCTTGGGGGATTCGTTTCCTCCTCTGCACACAACAAGCAATGCAGATGAGTACAATAATGTACTCGCAAGACTTACGAGTAACAAGCCTATACATAGCTACATGAGAGCTGTAACAAAGGAGATGGTTATATGGTTAATTGGACACATAAAGCAATTTTCATTTGTAATAATGTAATAGATTGAAAGCAATTTATCAAATCTATTTTTACATGTTGAAATAATAGCGAGGTAATAATAAATAGCATAAGTAGCAACCTAGAGGTGACTAACCCAATAGCCACCACAACATAGCACGAATCCCCGATTCACACAACCCATGTCAAGTTTTAATTTAAAGGTTGTAGTCTAACTCTTGAAAGACCTTGCTAAGCGTGTCCATAACCTAGGACGAGGCTATTCGAATAGATCAAACCCTGCAGGGGTGTACTAATGTACCCATACTTCAGACCGCTTTTAAGCCACAAGATTAGCACACTTCCAAAGGTATGCCGGCACGGCTAAGTCCTACGAGACGTTTCCAATATTGCGTATCAACTACGAGCCGCTCGTATGGATAGAAACCCATACGCTTACATTGTAAAGCCGAAAGACAACTACCCACTCGGGGTAAAGTTTTCGGACAACTACAATGCTCCCAAACATCTTCCCTCCTACAAAACCTCCTGCGACTCGGAGCTAACACACGCCAAAGTACTAAGTCAAGAGAGGTCCCATACTGTAACATCCCAATTTTCTGAGCTTAAAAATCTTTTAATAGTTAGTAGGGAGAAAATTCACCATTTTGATTTATTTTAATTTAAATTTTAAAAGCTTAATATTGGACTTTACAAACAAAAACCTTTAATGTGAATAATCCCAACATGAACAATAGTCAAAGCTATTTTATTTGGGTTCCTTGTGCTCAGATATATTTTCTAGATTTTTCTAGAATTTTTCTGAGTTCATTTGCTATTTTCTATTGCTTATTTGAATTTCTAGTATTTTCTAAATTAGAAAAGCAAATAAAAATCTCAGTTAATCCTTCGGGCCGAATCTCCCCCTCTTTCATGTCTGGCAAGGCTTCGCCATGGCCCACCTCATGCTGAAGCCCAGCCCAGCCACATGGCCGTCTCCATGCCGCCGACGTGTGGGCCGGCGCCGTCATCCCCTCGCGCGGCTTCTTCCTCGCGGCGGCGCGCGCGCCCGCCATGTTTCCGAGCTCGAGCCTCGACGACAACGCGAGATTTCCAATGTAACCCCTTCTAGAAAACGCGTAGAATCTTATCCCCAACCTCCCGCACCTTTCTAGATCAAAATCAAATCCGTTTCGTCTCTAACTCCGTTTTCCTCGTGACCGTCTCGGACTCTTTAGGGTTTCTTCACCGTCGCCGCCTAGCCCTCCGGTCCCTATAAAGGCACCCCGGATCGCCTCTCACCGCAACCTCGAGCCGTCACCTCACCTCCTCCGAGCCCTTGCGCGCGCAATTCCCATCTAGGTTTTTGGCGCGTTGCCGTCGCCGATTTGCGCGCCGATGTCGCCGCGTCATCATCGAGTGCACCGTCAGGTTTAGCATCACCAGGGCTACCTCCAGGAGCCTTCGCCGTCGCCAGAACCTCACCGGAGCTCCAGTCCGACAAAACCAGAAACAGCTCCACCGCTCAACCCTCGCCGTCGGCCACCTCCATCATCCTCGACCACCCGGACCTACCTCAATAGGTTCGCAATAGCGAGAGCTACACACCGGTACCACTCACCACCGGAGGATCGCCGCCGTTCGCCGTTGTCGTCGGTTTCCGAGCGCCGCCGCCTCCGGATGCGGCGTGGACGCCACGTCACCCGCCACTCATCCCGCGCGCCGACGTGCGCTTAGGTGTCTCCGCCGAGTCGCCAGACCACGCAGCGCGCGCGGCGATCCACCGGACCAGATCCATTGGCTCGGTGAGACCTAGTCACCGTGAGCGTGTCAGCGACATGTGGGTCCCACCTGTCAGACCAATTTTCATCCCGTCCGAACGTCCTCCGATGACGTCAACATTGCGCAATAATCCGATTTTTCTTTAGAGAAATAATTCGAAAATTCCAGAAAATCCAAATTAGGGTTTCTTTTAGATTTAAAACTTCCAAAGGCCATAACTTTTGCATCCTAACTCCGATTAAGCCCATTCAAATTTCTAAATTTATCTAAATTCAAGCTCTATTTATCTGAGATTTTTATTTAATTTTTGGAGTTTGTTTTGCCTCTGTTATTTATTTATTTTGTTTGTTTGTGTCTCGTTTGCGAGTAGACGTCGATTCGTCGGGGAATTTCGTTGAAGAAGGAGCACCCCAAGATCAAGATCAGTACATAAACCTTTTCCAAGGCAAGTCATACCTTTGATCATCTTGAACCCAGTTTTCAAATTACTTTGTGTTAAATTATTGCATCCTACTTTAATTATTTATTTAAATGCTTTGGGCATAGTTATTATCCAAATTGTTATCACACCTTGACCTTGTATGTCATAATTCCTTGTCACCCTAGATTGGTTACTAGTTGGTAATATTATAGCACCAACGTGGGTTGGTTAGACGCGAGTACAATTGCTTAGCCATGCTACGAGTCTCACATCTCATGTAAGTTGCAATTTATTAAATGTGACTAAGTGACTATGGAACTTTGTGTAAAACTGTGTGCTATGTGTTATTACTTCGTGATGGCATGTGTTGCACTAAAACCAACTGGGTGGTAAATGATTTAGACTGTGGCAAGTGGT
This sequence comes from Ampelocalamus luodianensis, assembly GCA_036346255.1. NCBI lineage: Eukaryota > Viridiplantae > Streptophyta > Magnoliopsida > Poales > Poaceae > Ampelocalamus > Ampelocalamus luodianensis. The sequence continues at coordinate 24,623,570 of CM070618.1, forward strand.
GGATACTGTGTGATATGGTGGACTTTATGATGGGAATGATAATCTTTGTGATTTAGTTAGAACATGGAAGTCTTGCCTTGGTCAATTAAGGACTTAAATTTGTGCGCCATTGAACTGAGCCTTACTGTACGACCACATGCCTAGTATGAGACGGGCCTAACTTACTAAGTTATGGATTCTCGGCATTGATGTTCAGGTGGATAGGTTAGGCCGTGTGACAGGGTGGAGGTGCGACTACTTAGTGGTTGCATCGCGGGGCGGTTCGCCGTTTCCACGTCGGCGGTGTGTGTTATGCCAAAGCGCCGTTTGGGTTGGCATAGCGGTTTGTAAGCACATCGGGAGTGTCAATGTTGAGATGAAGTTTCGAACCGCTTTGTTATGATTAGTGCTTGCTACACTAGTTGTATCTTGTGGGTAAAGTGTACAACCTCTGCAGTGTTAAATCAATCTATTCGAATAGCGCGTCATGGTCATGGACATGCTCGGGATTTCACACGAGGGTAGTTTCATAAAATGTTGGGATGGGAGTGTGTGACCTCAATCATATGGCTATGTGAAATAATCTGTTTAGCTTTGTGTCTTTGTGGAAACAATTGTTAAATTAATATTGTCTATTTGTTTTGAATTATGCTTTCAATCTATTACTCGTATTCAATTGCAAATGTTGCTTTTATGCAAAAGAATCACATAAGCCTTTACTTTGGAATAAACCTGCATCTATAAATTGCATTCGTGGTATGATTTGCGAGTGCGGTTGTGTACTCACGCTTGTTGTAAGCGTGCGCCCAAACCTACTGAGAAGAGGAGGAGTCTCACGCTTTCGAGGAGGAGTAATGTTGTTGATCGTTAGGTGCGGATCGATCGGTTTCTTGTGGTGAATTGGTGGGATCTACGCTGGAGTTATTTCCGTTCCGCTGCTGCTTTATCTTCTGTTAGCGCTGCGTGGCTTAATAAGTGTAAACTTGACCATAAGGTCAAAACCCTTATTTATTATTCAAACTAATCGTTTACTTTATTTATCGCTTGTGTGGATCGATATTTACCTATGTTAACACTGTGTGCACTAGCGTGATCCTCGACTAGTGCAGTATACACAGAGGGTTCCAGAATCGTAATTTTGGGTCCCGACACATACCCTCTAGTGTGGTTAGGACGCAAGAATGCTTGGTTTAGTGTAACAAGATGTTCGGTCCATGTTGACTCGGGCACCATTCCAGTCACACCCAAAAGCACACCAACATACCATTGTGCCCAAGTCCGAATCATTTTGTTTGCAGTTTTTAGTTTTCACAATTAAATATAGCACAAAGGCTGAATCATAAAGTCATAATAAGTTTGTGTGAACAAGGTTATCGACTAAATCGACAACCATCCATTTCTACCGGTAACTAAGCATGACTAAGCAACATTAACTCGTAAACTACTAAGTGATAAGGGCTCATCCAACGAACCCAAAATCACAGCATGATAATCCTAGGCTCAGTAGTAGAGGATAAATATTTACCTACAGATTATGCATCTAATGGGTCAACTAATCGATAATAGTTTAAAACAACATAGCAATACATACGTAGAATTTGCAAACAACATATTAGAATTTGAAAATAATAGGAGCAATATAATCAAATGATGCCACATCTGCTTGCCTTGCTGGAAGTCCTCTTGCTGCAGAGGGTTGCTTTCGGGCTCAACAAATTCTTCGGATCCTAACGCAAGAACGCGAAACTCCAATAAGAACGAAGAACACCGAAAGAAACTCAAAAGTCAAAGTCATCCAAATCCCATGAAATTTACAATTTCTATCAGCCTGAAAATTCAAATTAAATTAATTTCGGGTACTGTTCATGGCACAAATTTCCAGAAAGATCTAGAACCTGGAGTTTTTATGGTAGGTAGAACATGGCATTCTAAGAATAGCAAAACTGGATTTACCTCATTTTGAGTTAAAATGAATTACTTATGATTTTTCTAAGCTATGAAAGTAGCACTAGGTTAATTTTAGAAGCAAACACCTACATGAAACACATTCTAGGCTAACACATATTTACAGGGGAACCTAACATATTTTAGTTTGCTAAGTTTGGAATCAGAGAGAATTACTTATACATTTTCTAAGTTTTATGGAATTTCTAGCACAACATCTAATGCTAGCAAGTTAAAGCAATAAACAACATTTTCTGGAACAGAGCAGAGCCTAAATACATTCTTGGATTAAGGTTTAGTTCTACAGAAGTTTAACACAATTTGAATCACCCTAAAAGGAGCTAAAATGAAATAGTTATGCACTTTTGAAATTTAAAGCATTTAACAGATTGAAAATAAAAACTCTCGAGCTGCTCCAAAATAACCAGAGGTCGTGACCGTTGAGATCGAATCCAATGGCCCCGACGTGTGCATGCACAGCACACGCGAAGACCTGCGCGAGGGATCTCCACGAGCACTGAGGAGGTCGTGACCGTCAGATCCAGATCTGACGGTCCAGATCTACAAGGGGAGGTCCTAAGGGATAGCTCTAAAGGAGGAGGTCTGGGACGACCAAGATCTACCAGAGGAGGTCCTGAACGGCCAAGATCTAGACTAGGAGGTCCTAACAGCTAAGATCTTCGCATGAGAAAATCTTAATGGTCAAGATTGAACTGAAGGAGGTCCTGATGGCTAAGATTTCACAGGGAGGTCATACGAGTCAAAATCTAACGGAGGGAGATCCCAACGGCTAAGATCTCGCAGGGGAAGGTCTTAACGGTCCAGATCTACGTGAGGGAGGTCCTAGCGGTAGATGTCTTAACAAAGGGAGGTCTTAACAGCTCTGATTCCCACTAGGAGGTCCTAAACGTTCAAGATTTGCCCAGGGTGGTCTTACGGGTTAAGACTTGCGGGAAGGGGAGGTCCTGAGGTTTTCTTTTGGTCTTTTGCAAAGAGGACCCCAAGGGCGGTCCCGAGGGTGGTTTTTACAAAAACGACCACGAGGTGGTAGTTTCGCACGGGGGTGATCTTAACGGCTAAGATTAAAGCCAGGAAGGTCCTAAACGGCTAGGATCTAACCCGGGGGGAGGTCCTGGCACTAAGGTCTTACAAAGGGAAATCTAACGGCTAAGAGCTAACCTTCAGAGATCAATCGATGGCTAAGATTAACTCAAGAGGTCCAGGGACTTGTCGGAAATACGACAACGGTACAGAGCCTCGCGCTTTGCCCGCCGGCTCGCCACCGGCGACCACGGCCACGACGGCGCCAACATAAGGTGTCAAAACGTGCACAATACAATTGCGCACCCAACGAGGGCACTCTCGACGGCGGAGCTGGCCTAGACGCCGCGAGAGAGGGGCGGAGGAGCTGCTACGACAAAATACAAAAACACGAAAAACTCTGCTACGATCTAATCCAACGGGCACTCGAGCACTAGGGGGCTATTGCGAACACACCTAGATGCAGGGGAGGTCCGAAGGAACTCAGAGAAGTCCTGGCGGCGGAGACCAACGCCGGAGTTGAAGACGACAACGAGGACTAGAAGGTCTGCGCAAAGAGAAGGTACAAAGATGATCCCGATAGCTTGCGATGGTCCAGAGGAGGTCCAAGAGCAATTTATTGACCAAGGGCACTCACTGGGGTTGGGGAAGAAGAAGACCCCTACGGCCGAAATCCGCGCAACTCCGATTCAAGCTGCTCCTGTGAAAGCAACCCAAAATAGAGTTAGGGACAAGATTTGCGACACCCAGAGGTCCAACGGGAAACGAAAAGCTGGGCAAGAGGAGCACTGGAGCCCTGTCGCCCACGATGAGCTTGGAAGGTCAAAAATGGCGGAAATGAGTGCTCTCGGCGATTGCGCTCAAACACAGAGAGAGAGGGCAAGGGTGACAAGAAATGCTGAAGGGGAACACCAGGAAGGCTCGGAGGCCCTCAAATAGCCTCAAGGTCAACCGCGGTGCGAAAGCAAGCGCGCAGGGACGAAGCCAAAAAGGCGACAAGACCTAAAGCTTCCACCAGCGCCGAAATGTCAACAGGGAAGGTACTGGACAAGGCTAGACATTGACACAGGACGGGAACGGGGCTTAGAGCTGTTTAGGAGGGCCCCGCGAAGTGACCAGTGCCTGCCCGCACCTGCCATGGCACACACGCGCGTACGGGCGCGAGGGGAAGAAGAAGAACAACGTAGGAGGTCGGGGAGGTCATGGGCGGTCAGATCAAAACGGACGGCTGCGATTGAATCGAACCACTCGGAGGTCCTGCGCCCAGGGGAGGTCTGGGGTGTTGGATGGAAATCCAACAACCGAAAACTACATGCCCGATTTGGCTGCGCCCAAGTGCGCTTACTGACCTGGCTTGATCGAGCCAAGAGATTGGGCTCGAGTATGACTCGAGCCCGAGTCAGACTCAGCCCTAAGGTTTGAAATTAGGGTTTTGAATTGAGCTGATCTTTGGGGAATTGTTTAAGGTAGCAAAACAACTCCAAAATTTCTGAAATATTTACAGGAACTTGCTAACCTTGACATTGACCTTGTATAAAAATTTTAGAGGTTTTCATGCAATACATTTTCCTCCAAAAATTTCTGCAAGGTGCTGAGCTAGGGTTTGACTAAAAATCAAACAGGTTTGAGTGCCGTCTAAAAATATTCAAACAATTTCTAATAATTGTGAAATTTTTCAGAGGGGTCACCCATTAACCCTAGAACTTAGGAAAATTATTTCCAAGGAATGATCATAAGGTTTGACGAGAAAGTTTTTGAAGGGCAAGGTTTAGGTCAAAATGACTTATGACTTTGTATTTCCATAATTTCTTCGTAAGAATTTTTCAGAACATACTGGAAATACAAGATGTAAGAAAATTTTTTAATTTCTACACATTTTCTTACATTTGAAACACAAGCCAAAACTTAGGATGTTACAAATCTCCCCCTCTTACAAGAATCTCGTCCCGAGATTCCGTTTACTCGGAGAAGAAAGACAGGTAGTCCGCACGAAGACGATCTTCCCGCTCCCAAGTTGTCTCATCCTCGGAGTGATTCGACCACTGAACTTTAAGGAACTTGATGACGCGATTCCTTGTTCTTTGCTCAGATTCTTCAAGAATACGAACAGAATGCTCGCGGTAGGTCAAATCTTCTTGCACATCGAGATTTTCCAACGGAGTCTCCTCGGTTGGAATACGGAGGCACTTCTTCAAATGGGACACATGGAACACATTATGTACCCCCTCAAGTGTAGCTGGCAACTCCAACCTGTAGGCAACAGCTCCCACTCTCTCGACAATGCGATAAGGCCCAACATATCGAGGAGCTAACTTGCCCTTGACGCCGAACTGTTGATGACCCTTCAAAGGAGAAACTTTGAGATACACAAAGTCGTTGGGCTGAAAGCTCAACTCACGGTGACGACGATCCGCATAGCTCTTTTGTCTGGACTGGGCCGTGCGCAAATGATCGCGAACAAGCTGAACTTGACTTTCGGCCTCATTGATCGAATCTGGGCCAAAGAACTGCCTCTCACCAGTCTCTGACTAGTTGAACGGGGTTCTGCACTTTCTCCCATATAGGGCCTCAAAAGGTGCCATACCGAGACTGGCTTGAAAACTGTTGTTGTAGGAGAATTCGCCAAACGACAGACACTTCTCCTACTTCTTCCCATAGGAAAGAACCCAAGCACGGAGCATGTCTTCCAAAACTTGGTTGACTCGTTCCATCTGACCATCAGTTTGAGGATGAAAGGTTGTGCTAAAGGTAAGACGAGTCCCCAGAGCCTCCTGCAGACTATGCCAAAACCGGGAGGTAAAGAGCACACCACGATCAGACACAATCGTCTTGGGCACACCATGTGAACTCACGATCCTCGAAACATAGAGATCGGCTAAGGGTCCCACACGAAGCTGAGTCTTGACAGGAAGGAAATGTGCCACTTTAGTCAGCCTATCAATACAACCCAAATGGCATCATTCCCCTTGGACAAGCGGGGCAGACCGGTGATAAAATCCATGCCAACGGAATCCCACTTCCACTCGGGTACTGGCAAAGGCTAAAGAAGACATGCTGGACACTGATGCTCGGCCTTAACACGACAACACACGTCGCACTCGGCAACGAACTTGGCGATCTCGCGCTTCATTCGGGTCCACCAGAATCTCTGACGAAGATCTTGGTACATCTTTGTGGCCCAGGATGAATAGACAAGGGGGAATCATGGGCTTAGAGGAGAATCAAATCCCGCAATTCTATGACCTTTGGAACCACAAGGTGCTGTCCAAACCATACAACACCATGCTCATCTTCTGAGAAGCACTTGGCTGTCCTGTTCTTGATGTTTTGCTTGATTTGACTCACACCAACATCCTATTGCTGCGCAGCCTTGATTTGATCCACCAATGTTGGTTGCACAACCAGGGTAGTAGAGAACCGTGCTCAACCAAACCCAAATTTAGCTGCTGAAATTCTTCAATGAGGGCAGGATGCTGCTCCTGGAGCATCAAAGCATTGCAATACACCTTCCGACTAAGTGCATCGGCAACGACATTGGCCTTGCCCAGATGGTAATGGATACCCATATCATAATCTTTGATCAATCCCAGCCATCTCCTTTGTCGGAGGTTCAGATCTGGCTGGGTGAACAAATACTTCAAGCTCTTGTGATCAGAATACACATCACAACGGTTACCAATCAGGTAATGTCGCCAAATCTTGAGTGCATGAACCACAGCAGCTAACTCCAAATCATGGGTAGGATAGTTGAGTTCATGAGGCCTCAACTGCCTTGATGCATAGACCACTACCTTGCCGTCTTGCATAAGAACACAACCGAGTCCCTGACGAGAGGCATCGCAAAAGATATCGAAGCTCTTGTGGACATCGGGAAGAACAAGAACTGGGGCTGAAGTCAAACGCTTCTTGAGTTCCCAAAAACTCTCATCACAAGCAGCGGACCACACAAACTTCTTGTCCTTCTTGAGCAACTCAGTCATCGGCTTCGCGAACTTGGAGAAGTTCTCGATAAAGCGAAGGTAGTAACCTGCTAAACCAAGAAAACTTCGCACATCGGTGACTGACTTGGGCTGACCCCAAGATAGCACATCACTGACCTTGCTAGGATCCACGGCTACGCCTCCTGCTGAAAGAACATGGCCCAAGAATGCCACTTCCTTCAGCGAACTCGACGCTTTGAACTTCACGTGCGGTGGTGCTCACGTAGCTTTCCCAATACAAGCTTCAGATGCTCAGCATACTCTTCTTCACTCTTGGAGTAGATAAGAATATCATCAATGAAGACCACGACAAACTTATCCAGATACTCTATGAATAATGAGTTCATAAGATTCATGAATAAGGCAGGAGCATTGGTTAAGCCAAAAGACATGACGGTGTACTCGTACAGACCATAACGAGTAGTGAAAGTCGTCTTGGGAATATCTTCGGACTTGATCCTGACTTGATGATACCCCAATCTCTAGTCAATCTTGGAGAATACCCGAGCTCCGGTCAACTGGTCAAAAAGATCGTCAATGCGGGGCAAAGGATACTTGTTCTTCACCGTCACTTCATTAAGCGGACGGTAATCAACGCACATGCGCAAGGTCTTGTCCTTCTTCTACACAAAGATCATTGGACAACCCCAAGGAGATGAGCTAAGACGGATGAAACCCTTCTCTAGAAGCTCACCTAGCTGCTTCTTCAGCTCCTCCAACTCATTAGGAGGCATTCGGTGGTACCGGGCAGCAACTCGATGACGAACTCCAGGTCTTGAACTGGAGGCATCCCAGGCAAATCTTTAGGGAAAACATCCATGAAGTCACACACTGTTGGGACATCCTGAATCTCCAAGGCTGGCTTTGCTTCAAGTGCACAGAGAGATGTGGCCTTGCGGTGTGGTGAAACCCAACTGTTACGCTGAGGACTTGTGAGGTAGACGACCTTCCTGGCACAATCGATTTGCCCCAAGTGTTGGGACAACCAATCCATGCCAAGAATCACATCCAAACTCGCTGAGTTGAGTAGGATGAGATTCGCCAAGAATCCCACTCCTTCAACTTCAATAGGAACATCCCAGCATTCTTGATCAGCTCTCATTTCCGAACCCAGAGAGCGAATAAGCAAAGGAACCCCCAAAGGAACAAAGTGAAGATCACTAGTAGCAGCAAAAGATCTTGAAATAAAATAATGTGAAGCTCCTGAATCAAACAATACTGCAACAAGGCAAGAATTGACAAGAAGCGTACCCAATACAACGTCGGGTACCTCCTGTGCCTCCTCAGCCGAGATATGGTTGACTCGGCCATTGCCCACGCCCTAGGTCTTCTGGATAGTCTTCTGGTCGGTGGATAACCACTTCCTTTCCCACGTCCTCCATTAGGACGAGGGGTCGCTCCAGCCTTCTTAGGGCAACTGTTAGCATAGTAGCCCTTCTGGTTGCAGGAGAAGCAAGTGACATCAGCAGCCGGATTGCGGAGGCCACCTTGCTGTTGGACCGTAGGTGCATGTGGCTAAAACACGGCCTACGGGGGACGAGGAACTGGCGCCGACGGCCTTGGCGGTGGTGAAGCCTGAGAATGGGCCCCTGGTGCTGGCCCAACACGGGGACCGGTGAGGCTGGCCCTCGCCGCCTTATGGGCCTCCCACTTGCGCTTGCGGGACTCGCCCAGCGCTCTCGCCTTATGCTCGGCGACGATGGCCTTGTCCACCAAGGTCTGGAAGTCGGGGAAGTCAACAATAGAGAGGTTGTCGTACAGCTCCTCAGACAAGCCCTCCATGAACTTCTCCTGCTTGGCCTCATCAGTGACCACCTCAACAGGAGCATACCTCGCCAGATGGTTGAACTCATGCAGATACTCAGTCACAGATCTGCGCCCTTGCTTGAGCGCAATAAACTCCTTCTTCTTGAGCTTCATCAGGCCGGCGGGGACATGAGACCGACAGAAAGCAGTGTGAAACTCCTCCCAAGTGACCACATGGTCAGTGGGCTGCATGGCGAGGAAGTTCTCCCACCATAAGAGTGCTACACCCTCCAGCTGATGGGATGTGAAGAGTGTCTTTTCCTGATCCTGGCACTGAGCAATGTTGAGCTTCCGCTCAACCAGACGCAGCCAGTCATCTGTGTCGAGAGGGTCATCGGACCGGGAGAAAGTGGGCAACTGAGTGCGAAGGAACTCCGAGAGTCCCCCCGCGACTGATGTCCACCACCTCCAGATCCGGACGCACCAGAGGGAGTGGAGGTGTTCCTCGCAATAACCTCCAGGATCCGCGTCTGATCCATACGGTTCTGCTCGATCTGAGCGAGAACCTCAGCCATGGTCAGAGGAGGCGGGAGCTCCTCATCCGGACCAGCTAGCTGACTCTGCCCACTGTGAGTTCTTCCAGCCATCCTGTTCCACTAAGATAAGTCAGCAACAAGCCCGAAATGGAAAGGCAAGGAAAACAATTAACACATCTAAGAAATGAACTCCAAAAGCTTAAAATAAGCACAAAATCAGCACACGACCTTAAGTCACAAGACCAACTTCTCGGCACGACTAACCCGTATTGAAAGAACGAGTAATCGGTTGAGAAGGTAAAATTTCATAACTCAATTCTGGGTCTAACACAGCTAAAAAGCAAGGTAAAACCACCTAATGGAGTGTTAGGTACTTAGCCAACTCATATCACATCTTACCCTTTTATTCACACAAGTTTTAGTTAGATTAACCTCTCATTTTCAGTTCTACACACTAACTAATAGCTTGCTATCCAAATTTTCCCTCCAAGATCCTAGCCGAAATTTTCAACTCCAGAAGCTTCTAATCTCCACCAAAAAAATAGCCAACACTTCAATTTATAACTCTCATGGTTCTTCCTAAACCAATTTAGCCGATAAGCAACTATCATTTGAAAGAAGATGAGAGGAAAATCAGCATTTCAAAACTTGACAAGACAAGGTAAGGTGAGCAAGCTAAGATAGGTGAGGAGAAAAATCTGAGAACTTACTTAGATTTTCAGCAATAATTTGATACTTTGGAAACTAAGTTTTTCAAAATATCCTCAAAGCGACCAAGCTAGGGGTTTCTACGGTCAGTATGGCTCTGATACCAACTTTGTGAGACCCTGTCATATTTAGCTTGTAATGCCTAGTCTTCCCTTGACTCAAACATCACAAACAAAATATACCGTGCCTTGATGGACATGTGCTTCCCAGAATTGCAGCACACATACATCTTTACAAAATCATGCATCATTTCCATACAACATGTAACACTAAGTCTAGCAAAAGACATACAATAGATAGAGTTATTACAAAAGAGCCGACCAGCCAAATGACAGCAAAGTAACAAGTAACAGCGGAAGCAAAAGCGCCATAAGATGGCTATAAACAAAAGACGACCGGTTAGCCATAACACACAAGGCAACTGACCGGGCCGCCAAGCTAGTCGCACTCACCGCAGCAATGCTCACAGAAGTAGACCCCTTGGGGATCCATTTCCTCCTCTACACACAACAAGCAATGCAGATGAGTACAATAATGTACTTGCAAGACTTACGAATAACAAGACTATACATAGCAACATGAGAGTTGTAATAAAGGAGATAGTTATGTGGTTAATTGGACGCATAAAGCAATTTTCATTTGCAATAATATAATAGATTGAAAACAATTTATCAAATCTGTTTTTACATGTTGAAATAACAGCGAGGTAACAATAAATATCATAAGTAACAACCTAGAGGTAACTAACTCAATAGCCACCACAACATAGCACGAATCCCAGATTCGTACCACCCATGTCAAGTTTTAATTTAAAGATTGTAGTCTAACTCTTGAAAGACCTTGCCAAGCTTGTCCATAACCTAGGACAAGGCTATTCGAATAGATCAAACCCTGCAGGGGTGTACCAATGTACCCACACTTCAGACCGCCTTTAAACCACAAGATTAGCACACTTCCAAAGGTATGCCGGCACGACTAAGTCCTACGAGACGTTTCCAATATTGCGTATCAACTACGAGCCGCTCGTATGGATAGAAACCCATACGCTTACATTGTAAAGCCGAAAGACAACTACCCACTCGGGGTAAAGCTTTCGGACAATTACAATGCTCCCAAACATCTTCCCTCCTACAAAACCTCCTGCGACTCGGAGCTAACACACGCCAAAGTACTAAGTCAAGAGAGGTCACATACCCTCTAGTGTGGTTAGCACGCAAGAATGCTTGGTTTAGTGTAACAAGATGTTCGGTCCTTGTTGACTCGGGCACCATTCCAGTCACACCCAAAAGCACACCAACATACCATTGTGCCCAAGTCCGAATCATTTTGTTTTCAGTTTTTAGTTTTCACAATTAAATATAGCACAAAGGCTAAATCATAAAGTCATAATAAGTTTGGGTGATCAAGGTTATCGACTAAGTCGACAACCGCCCATTTCTATCAGTAACTAAGCATTACTAAGCAACATTAACTCGTAAACTACTAAGTGATAAGGGCTCATCCAACGAACCCAAAATCACAACATGATAATCCTAGGCTCAGTAGTAGAGGATAAACATTTAGCTACATATTATGCATCTAATGGGTCAACTAATCGACAATAGTTTAAAACAAGATAGCAATGCATACGTAGAATTTGCAAACAACATATTAGAATTTGAAAATAATAGGAGCAATATGATCAAATGATGCTACATCACCTTGCCTTCTTTGGAAGTCCTCTTAACTATGAGGTGCTTTCGGGCTCAATAAATTCTTCGGATCCTAACGCAATAACGTGAAAATCCAATAAAAACGAAGAACACCGAAAGAAACTCAAAAGTCAAAGTCATCCAAATCCTATGAAATTTACATTTTCTCTCAGCCTGAAAATTCAAATTAAATTAATTTCGGGTACTGTTCATAGCACAAATTTCCAGAAAGATCTAGAACCTGGAGTTTTTATGGTAGGTAGAACATGGCATTCTAAGAACAGCAAAACTGGATTTACTTCATTTGGAGTTAAAATGAATTACTTATAATTTTTCTAAGCTATAAAAGTAGCACTAGGTTAATTTTAGAAGCAAAGACCTACATGAAACACATTCTAGGCTAACACATATTTACAGGGGAACCTAACATATTTTAGTTTGCTCAGTTTGGAATCACAGAGAATTACTTATACATTTTCTAAGTTTTATGGAATTTCTAGCACAACATCTAATGCTAGCAAGTTAAAGCAATAAACAACATTTTCTGGAATAGAGCAGAGCCTAAATACATTCTTGGATTAAGGTTTAGTTCTACAGAAGTTTAACACAATTTGAATCACTCTAAAAGGAGCTAAAATGAAATAGTTATGATTGAAAATAAAAACTCTCGGGCTGCTCCAAAATAACCAGAGGTCGTGACCGTTGAGATCGAATCCAATGGCCCGACGTGTGCATGCACAGCGCGCCTGCGAACTGCGAGGATCTCCACGCGCACTAAGGAGGTCGTGACCGTCGAGATCCAGTCGGCGGTCCCGGATCTACAAGGGAGGTCCTAAGGATAGCTCTAAAGGGGAGTTCGGGCGGCCAAGGTCTACGAGAGGAGGTCTGGAGGCCAAGATCTAGGCTGGGAGGTCCTATGACTAAGATCTTCACGGGGAGAAAATCTTAACGGTCAAGATTGAGCTGAAAGAGGTCCTAACGGCTAAGATTTCACAGGGAGGTCCTACGGGTCAAAATCTAACGTAGGGAGATCCCGACGGCAAAGATCTCGTAGGAGGGGGTCTTAATGGTCCAGATCTACGCGGGAGGTCCTAGCGGTAGAGGTCTTAACAGAGGGAGGTCTTAACGGCTCTGATTCCCACTAGGAGGTCCTAAACGTTCAAGATTTGCCCAGGGGTGGTCTTACGGGTTAAGACTTGCGGGAAGGGGAGGTCCTGAGGTTTTCTTTACAAAATACCAAGGGTGGTCTTTTGCAAAAAGGACCCCAAGGGCGGTCCCGAGGGTGGTTTTTACAAAAACGACCACGATGTGGTAGTTTCGCGGTGGTGATCTTAACGGCTAAGATTAAAGCTAGGGAGGTCCTAAACGGCAAGGATCTAACCCAGGGGGAGGTCCTAGCACTAAGGTCTTACAAAGGGAAATCTAACGGCTAAGAGCTGACATTTAGAGATCATTCAACGGCTAACATTAACTCAAAAGGTCCAGGGACTTGTCGGAAATACGACAATGGTACAGAGCCTCACGCTTTGCCCGCCGGCTCGCCGCCGGCGACCATGGCCATGATGGCACGAACCTAAGGTGTCAAAACGTGCTCAATACAATTGCGCACCCAACGAGGGCACGCTCGACAGCGGAGCTGGCCTAGAACGCCGGCGAGCTGGAGAGGGGCGGAGGAGCTGCTACGGCAAAATACGAAAACGCGGAAAACTCCGCGACGATCTAATCCAACGGGCGCTCAAGCACTAGGGGGCTATTGCGAACACACCTGGATGCATGGGAGGTTCGAAGGAGCTCGGAGAAGTCCTGGCGGCAGAGACCAACGCCGGAGTTGAAGACGACAACGAGGACTAGAAGGTCTGCGTAAAGAGAAGGTACAAGGATGATCCCGATAGCTTTGCGATGGTCCAGAGGAGGTCCAAGAGCAATTTATTGACCAAGGGCACTCACTGGGGTTGGGAAAGAAGAAGACCACCTACGGTCGAAATCCGCGCAACTCCGATTCAAGCTGCTCCTGTGAAAGCAACCCAAAATTGAGTTAGGGACAAGATTTGCGACCCCCAGAGGTCCAACGGGAAACAAAAAGCTGGGCAAGAGGAGCAATGGAGCCCTGTCACCCACGATGAGCTTGGAAGGTCGAAAATGGCGGAAATGAGTGCTCTCGGCGATTACGCTCAAACACACAGAGAGAGAGAGAGAGGGCAAGGGTGACAAGAAATGCTGAAGGGGAACCCCAGGAAGGCTCGGAGGCCCTCAAATAGCCTCAAGGTCAACCGTGGTGCGAAAGCAAGCACGCAGGGATGAAGCCAAAAAGGCGACAAGATCTAAAGCTTCCACGGCGCGAAATGTCAGAGGTAGTCTTGGACAAGGCTGAACAACGACACGGGGCGGGAATGGGGCTTAGAGTCGTTAAGGAGGGCCGTAGTGACGGTCTTTGCTCGCTTTGCCATGGCATGCACACGCGTACGGGCACGAGGGGAAGAAGAAGAACAGCGGAGGAGGTCGGGGAGGTCGTGGGCGGTCAAATCAAAACGGACAGCTGCAATTGAATCGAACCACTCGGAGGTCCAACACCCCGAGGGGAGGTCTAGGGCGTTGGATGGAAATCCAACGACCGAAAAATATGCGGCCGATTCGGCCGCGCCCGAGTGCACTTACTGACCTGGCTCGACCAAACCAAGAGATTGGGCTCGAGTCTAACTCGAGCCCGAGTCAGACTCAGCCCTAGGTTTGAAATTAGGGTTTTGAATTGTGCTGATCTTTGGGGAATTGTTTAAGGTAGCAAAACAACTCCAAAATTAATGAAATTTTTACAGGAACTTCCTAACCTTGACATTGACCTTGTGTAAAATTTTCAGAGGTTTTCAAAGGTGCTGAGCTAGGGTTTGACTGAAAATCAAACAGGTTTGACTGCCTTCTAAAAATATTCAAACAATTTCTAATAATTGTGAAATTTTTCACAGGGGTCACCCATTAACCATGGAACTTAGGAAAATTATTTCCAAGGAATGATCACAAGGTTTGACGAGAAAGTTTTTGAAGGGCAAGGTTTTAGTCAAAATGACTTGTGACTCTGTATTTCCATAATTCCTCCGCAAGAATTTTTCAGAACATATTGGAAATACAAGATGTAAGAAAAGTTTTTAATTTCTACATATTTTCTTACATTTGAAACACAAGCCAAAACTTGGGATGTTACAATACTGAACTTGAAAGAGTGGCGTTTCAATTCATGACAAATTATGAAACTGTGAAATTGTATTTTTTTAGTTTGTGATTGTCATTGGTAGCCACTTATGGAGTTTTTGGCTAAAATAGTGCCATTGGCGGGCGCAATAGCAAAACTACCCCCGCATTAAAGGAAAAAAATGGTACATTGTCCGTGCTCTAGAGGACTGGATTTGCCGAGAACGCGACACATAACGAATCCGTCCCTAGGAGTACGGAAATGCCTCATTCGGCCTCTTGGGGCACAAAAATACCCCTTTCGGCCCCTAGGGTTGCGGAAATACCCTCATCCGGCATCCAGGGGCGTGGATTCTCTCTTTTCTAGAAAAATATTGTTTGTACAAATTTCTAAATATAGCAAATGTGCTCCACAAATTATAAAAAAAATTTGTGAAGGCTCCTGACATAGTATACTTGCTTGTATAATGTTTCCAGAATTTTATATGTTTTGCATTGTTCTAAAAATTCCTTTAAGTCTATTGTTTCTAGGAATTTCTAAATATATAAAATGAGCTCTAAAAATTATGAAATATTTTGTGTTGGCTCTTGACATAGTGTTCTTGCTTGTGTAATGTTTTCAAAATTTTATATGTTCTCCATTGTTCTCGAAAATTCCTTTAAGGCAATTGTTTGTATGCAAATGAAATAATTGATTTGAGAAAAATTTCAAAAACACGCTCAAAATACTTTCCATATTTATTATCAGTATAATTATCCTAAGTTTATAATTTTTGAAATTTTCTAACCCCTGGGGGCCAGATTTGCCACGTCTTAACACCTGGGCCCCAAGGGTGCGGTAGCCTCCCACCTTTTATTTATTTATTTATTTATTTATTTATTTTTAAACTAAAATCTTGCTTTCGGTGTCCCTGGATTATCAGTAAATCTGAAAAATATTGTTTGATATGATTTTGTCATATGTGATAATACCCCCTCCCCAACAACAAAAGTTTGATCTGATCAGCAGGAGCAGGCCAGGCAACCGACGACAAAAAAAAATGTGGAACAAAAATTTGATACATATAATAATATTTACTTCTTTTTTTTTACTATCACATTTACCCAATTCTCATCACGGTCTCCGTAAAGAAGATAAAAACTGTATCGTAATGTTGCCGTGAAGTCGGAGTACGATTTCCTCTACATCCTGGTTGACTTCGGGTACAAATACTATTTTCCTTCGTGCTCCTTTTACTTTCTACGATTTTTTGTTTTGTTTGATTTGATCACTCGATTTGTAACATCAAAAAATTACAAACTTAGGGTAATTATATTGAGAATAAATATGGAAAGTATTTTGTGCATGTTTTTGAAATTTTTCTCAAATCGATTATTTCATTTGCATACAAACAGCAGCCTTAAAGGATTTTCGAGAAAATACTGAACATATAAAATTATAGAAAAATTACACAAGCAAGTACACTGTGTCAGGAGGTTTCACAAAAAAATATCATAATTTTTTGAGCTCATTTGCTATATTTATAAATTCCTACAAATAGTACTTTTCTGGAAGAGAGAGAATCTACGCCTATGGGCGCCAGAAATACCTATTTTCGCGCGCCCTCGGGGCTGAACGGGGTATTTCTACGCCCTTTGGGCCGAATTCGCCATGGGTCGCATCATCTGCAAATCTGGTCCTCTAGGGCACGGACAAGGTGTAATTTTTGCCATTGTTGTGCGCGGGTGGCTAGTTTTACTGTTGCGCACGCCAACAATGCTATTTTAGCAAAAAACAAAAAAACTCGCCACTTACGTCGCCGAGCTTGCACTGGACTCTGATTTCATCTTGCTGCAACGCACTCCATGAAGCGTACTCTGCACCCAGTTCAGAACCTGCAACAACAGCAACAACAGCAACAAGATCTTTTTAAAAATAATATATTTTTTATTTAGAATTACAGAAACAATACTACTTAATTTTTTTTGACAGAAATAATCACAAATCGCTCCACGGTTGGGCGACTTGGTCTAGTCACCCAACGGGTGAGCGACGGATGTCCAAGTCGCTTCACCGTGAAGCGACTAGACCTTTGGCCTCCTAGTCGCCCAACGGTTGGGTGACTCGGTCCTAGTCGTCGTACGGTGGAGCGACTAGGACACCTGTCGCTCACCGCTGGACCCTTGTCGCCCAACCGTTGGGCGACTTGGGGTGCTTATATTCCGCGAGCGCAACCGGCCATGAGAACAGTCGCCATTTGAGAAAGCGACGTCGAGAGTGAAGAAAGAAGAGAAAGAAAGGAGAGGGAGAGGGAGAGGGAAAGAGAGGAGAGGAAGAGGGAGAGGGAGAGGAGGAAAAAAAAGTTTCTTCGCATCGATGACAACGACGGTAAGTCTCTAGCGTTATTTTGTATGTGTGTATTTTTTAAACCATGGTAGGTTAGCAAGCAACATCATGTGTATTGACATATTGTTAGCAAATGAAATAATAGTAGGTGAATTTAAAAAATCTTAGTTTGGAGATAGCATGGTTAATACAACTAGTTTGGAAGTTCGTATGGAGGAAAAATTTGTCGGTGAAAATTAATTTAGTTGTACTATTTCGCGTGCTACGCTAATTGCGCTCAGGCTTGATGAACGATAACGTATTACTTCGCAAATGCTAGTTTATATAATGTTAAATACATGTATTTATTTGCACAATAAAGAATTGATAACAATTGATAACATTTTATTTATAGTTTTGGTTGGATTAAGGAATTAAAAAATACTAAGACAAAAATCACAGATACATGGTTCAAAACCCATGGATTCCAAAACGTGTGAAATTTTGATTTTTTTTTCCTAAAAGCTTCACCCATTATAAATATCCATAATAACGATGATGTTTTAAGTATTTCGCAATCCATAGCAGCCTGTACAGATGCTAACGTAATATAGCCTTTTGTAGAAAAAATTGCATGTTTACCACTTGGGTTTCATGAAATTATATATTTATTGCCACTGTGTTCGAGCAAAGTGTTTTGGTGCCACTAAGAACATACCAAATATGATTTATTTGCCATTGAAATATAATTTAAATGTTCAATTAACATTAATGCTTTTAATTTCTTTGTTATTTATTTTATAATTGACAAACCTATATAATACCTAGTTTATTTAATAATTGACAGGGTCCATGCATATTGTTAATAGTTGTAAATAGCGTAGTCTTAGGTTTGCATATGAAATCATGGTAGGTTACTTTCGAAAGCATGGTAGGTTATGATCAAAAAATCAGTAGACTTATGTAAGAATACAACTTAATTTGCAATATTTTTGGAGCTACGCTATAAGTAATTGAACCCACTAATTGTGTCATAATTGCTAACTGGAAATTGATTTGCAGGTATGGCTCACGACACAGTGGATCGGATGGGATTCGACTGCTTTGGATCGGTTGGTCGATCTTGCTTGACACCGCGAGCCGTCGTGTCCCGCATCCGATTCGCGGGGATGACACGGCTGACTTGGGGGTGGTTCATACGCGGACACACTAGGTAGAGACTGGACCCACACTAGGTAGAGAGGTTTGTCCGCAAGCTGTGCCACTTGTTTTGTGTCATGTGCTCGCTATGTAGTTACTTCTTCGTGCTTTGCAGGCTGAGCTGTGCCGGCCTTCTACCTCTCATGCGGATGGTGAAGGCCACCGAAGAGGACGGTGCTCCGGTCGAGGACAACGGGGAGGTCTAGGCCGATTGAGCGATCACGACGGTTCCCGTTCGACCGGTCGCTCCTGACAGCCCTGGTGGACTAGTGGCGGCCCGAGACGCACACCTTCCACCTCCTATTCGGGGAGATGGCCCCTACTCTGTAGGATGTCGCGATGCTTCTCGTCCTGCATATCGTGGGAGCCCCTGCATTCTCGTCGGACACGCCTATCAACTGGCATGACACCCTACTGGGCAGGTTTCAGGGGGTTCTTGCGGCGGAGGCCGTGCCACTGTACTACGACTTCCCAGAGCGACAGCAACATGGCCCGCCCCTGCGGTGGCTTTCGCAGTTTCGGGTACGTATGCTACCTATTTTCTATGTTTAGCGATGCACTATCCTAGTCGTATGACGGGCTTACTAATTATTCGTTTGTGCGTAGGTCGAGCGGATGGTCCCGCAGCCCACCGTCGACCAGGTGTCGCGGCACCTCTAGGTGTACCAACTGTGGCTCTTCGGCTGGGTACTATTTACTAGCAGCCACGGTGACTCGTCGGCGCGCCTCGTAAGTGCGCGAGGGCCATCGCCGGCGGCGAGGCTGCGAATCGGTGAGGATCGATCATACTTGCGCGATGTACGCGGCATGTGCGTGCGTACTATAGGACAAAGCCGACATCTATCCTCACAGCTGCCCCTCCTGCTACAGGTGTGGTCGTTCGAGTGCTTCTCTCTCAGACGGCCCATGCTGGTAGACTCCAGTCCTTACGGCGAGGACATGTACCATGGGGACACGGTGGACCGAACGACCGTAGGGTGCCTTTGGTGCCGTAGACGGGTATGTACTTCTCTATATATTTACTTCAGTCGTATTACAGATCATCCTTTGTAACCACTGTTCTGGCTCACAGGCACAGCATGCACACGTGTAGGTCACACATGTGTACGAGCGCCGTGGAAGCATTGGACCGCCTCACAGCCCGGCGACATGCGGCTGGGGCGTACTTTGATCAGGAGACAGAGGACCGTGCTCCCAGGGGGCTATCCTCAATGTGCTGGCGCGACCGGGCGTACTGGCGGACGTAGAAGAAGCTCGTCTTCGACGTGTTCGTCGAGGACTACACGGTGCACAGGGTGATGCGCTAGTTTGGCCTCCGCCAGGTTGTTCTAGTTCCCGTCGGGACGAGGGTGCCTGACTGGGATCACGCGTGAGTTACACACAACACATGTTCATATATGTTTTTGCCAGTTTTGTTATGACTGCTTCTAAATGTAGTGGTACATTTCGTAGACATAGTAGGAGGGGTGGCACCAGGACGTAGTGGCCAGCGAAGATGGAGCTGTGGGTGGCACAATGGGTGAACGCCCATGTAACATCCCAAATTTTGGGCTTGTGTTTCAAATGTAAGAAAATGAGTAGAAATTAAAACTTTTTCTTACATCATGTAATTCTGTTGTGCCAATCAATTCTTGTTCAAAGAATTATGGAATTACATTGTCACAAGTCTTGTTGATCCAAATCTTGCTATTCCAAAAACAATCTTGTCAAATCTTATGATCATCCTCTGAAAATATTTTCCTAAGTCTACTGTGATGATGCGTGACCCTCTGAAAAATCTCACAATTTTTAGAAATTGTTTGAAAATTTTAGGGGCGATCAAACTGTTTGACTCTCGATCAAACATTAAAACAGAGCCTTGCAGAATTTTTGGAGATTTATTCGCAGCATAAAAATCTCTGAAAATTTTACACAAGGTTAATATCTGAGTTAGCAAGCTCTGTAAAATTTTCATAATTTTGGAGTTATTTTGCTACCTCAAATAAATCTTCGAGTCTCTGTTCTTTTTCAAAGTCAAACTTGGCTTCTTGTTGCAGGTTGAGTCGGACTGGGCTCGAGCCACTTGATTCGGTCGATCAACTAAACGCACCGAGCCACTCTTTAAAGCCGCGCAATCGATCTCGTCCGTTAGATCTAAATCGCACGGCCCGCGCGTGTATCGCCGGACCTTCCGGTTGCAAGTCAGAATGTCGACCGATAGATCCCCATCCAACCGTTGAGATTTCCGAAGCCTTGGACCCTCGGTTGCATTTTTGAATCGGAGCCGTTGGATTAAGATCCAACGCTCGCGTACCACCGTTGTAAATAGAGTTTGCGGCGTGGGGCAATCTGAGCCGTCCGTTTCTAATCGTAGGGCTCATAATCTCCCGTTGTGTTTAAAGCCCGTGGCGTGGCACTATCTCGACCGTTCGTGTCTCATCCAGCGGTGTGAATCGCCCGAGCTTTGTGGTCATCTTCAACCTCCGCCGTGCGAAAGCGATTGCAAAGCATGGAGGTGTCAAGTCTTGCTCCCTACAGTCATCCTAGTTAACATTTAGGGGTATGGGAGACATATGCGGCCGAGCCATACCCTATGCCATCATCTCCACCTTTTTCACTTTCGGCCATGCCTTGTGCTTTGCACCATGTCTCCCAGCATTATTGTCAAACCCTAATGCTTTCAAAGCCTTATAAGCACCCCAACACACTCCTGGTGTTCCTTTACACTGCCAATGAGCTCCATTTTCAATTTTGGAGCTTAACACCTCAAAACCGACAATCCACCATTGTTGACCCGTGAAGCTCCATTGGTGTTCTTGGTGTTCAGTGGTCCTCCTTCACGTTTCTTTGCCCCTAACCTTATCTATTTACTTCCTTGAACATTTTCCCTCACTTAATTTTGGATTTGATTCTCGGGAATTGTCCAATTTGGGGTTTGTTCAAATTCGCCAAATTGGTCATCTTCTTCCTCATTTCGGTGAGTGCTCCATTTTCAATTCTTTGCTCATGTAGCTACGTGAATCGTTATGAAGCTATCTGAAGCTTTGGTATCACTCATTTGGCTCGGTGTCATTTTGGGTTTTCTTCTTCAAGTCAGCGAGCTTCCACCGTGGTCAAGCTTCTCGCGTGCTGTGAAGCCTCTTCTCGTTAAGGTAGCTTCTTATTAGTCCTTGAAGCTATGGCACCCGCATCCTAGGTTTGCAATGGAGCTCATCGCGATTTTCGTGCTTAGCGATAAAGGCTCCCGTTTTCATTTCCGGCTGGCGGCGTCCTAGTCCTTCGCGCGGTGAGAATGCCACCTAGAATCGTTGTGCTATTGCGAATCCATTTTGGTCCTTGGCGGCGCCGCATGCGGCGTGTCGCCGGCGATTTGCCGTTGAAGCCACTCGGGTTTCTGCGGCCTGAGCTCCGTTTTAAATCATCTAATTAGGACATATTAATTGCACGATGATCGCTAATCATTAGCTAATTATTGTGTCTTAACCTTTGTCGTTGTGTCAGCATCCGGTGGGCAGGGTTTAAAATCAAATCTCGTGATCATTAGAGTCTATTTAATGTCAATCATTAGAATCATTAATTTGGTCTTAACGCCTGCTAGTCGTCGACTTGTGGGCGGTGCAGCTGTGCGTGGGTTAAATCATTGCGATCGTGACTCGTAGCCAGCGACATGCGGTCCCGCTCGTCGATACCTCTTTTGAACCCGATCTATAACGCCGTCCATCTTGCGATCTGCGGCCCGGATCTTGTATGCATTCGGACCATCCGGTTCCCCTCATCATCTGGACCGTCCATCTCGCGATCTGCGGCGAGATCATGTGTGCAATCGGACCTTCCAGGTTAGATGTGGGTTCTAAGCCGTTCATCTTTAGATCTGCGGTCGTGGTTCACAGAGGCAACGCATCGTCGGTTGCATGCACTCGTGTGGCCGTTGGATCTTGATCCAGCGGTGGGTTTCTAGTGGCTTTCGCGCGGCGTGCTTATTGTTTTCGGCAAGCGTGAGCGTGAGGATTTTAGATCAAGGGTTGGGAGTCGTCCACGTCATTTTCTTTGTATTGGGTTGTTACGTATTTGGTAAGCATTTGTTTATCAGCGAAAATGATGTAAAACTTTAGAAACTCATAACTAATTCATTTTAAGCGCTTTTAGTTAATCCCAATCTGTAATAAATCATGTTATCACTTTAGCTTATTATAAAAATGGATTTAAGCATGTTCGATGTGAGAAAATTGTATAACTAGGAATAACTTGGTTCCTGTCATTTTGAATATTCCAGAAAATGAATAGAACTTTAGAAAATGCATATCTTGCTCTGTGTATGTCCAAAATGAATGATTCCAACCTTGATAAATTTGTTATTAACCCAATGTTAATATAAAAATGATGGTAGGTCAAGATTATATGAAACCTTGATTAATGAGTTAGTACCTATTTTTAGCATTTAGAAAATTGCGGAAGACTTATAAAATGCACAAGTAATTCTCTGTAAATGCAAAATATATTTGATAAATTCTAGAAAACCCCTCTGTTGGTATACTTCTCTGTAAAATTAGTTTTGAACATATTTATGCTCCTGGAAAGTGCATTATGCCAATTTTGCATCTTAGAAAAATCATAACTAAATCACTTTAACTCCAAATGACCTGAAATTTTATATGGGTTACCTCTATACCAGTAGGTAGCTACCATAAAAATTCCAGCTGCAAAATCTCTCTAGAAAATATTTTTGCTACAGTGCTAATTATGGTAGAAAATGTATTTTTATGCATTATCTTTTGCACCACAAATCCAAATTAGGTTTTCCAGTTTCTATGTCTAGGTATATTCGTATTCTACCTTATGTGTAAATTTAGTCGCATTTGGTTAAGTTTGCTTGCTCTTTTGTTTATTTGTGGCTCGTCTTATTGGTTGTTCTTGGTTCTTTTGCCTTTCGCTTAGGATTAGACATTTGCGGTAATCCAGAACGATCCTCCGCAACCAATTGAGCAACGAGCAAGAAGGCAAGCGGTTTGATCATGTTAATCCCAGTATTTTAAGTATTTATGTTGATTACAAATTCTATGTATGCATTGCTACTTTGTTTTAATAGTTGGCCTAGTAGATGCATTTCCTTAGCAAATGATTATCCTCTACTACCATGAGCCTAGGTTACTTGCGTGATTAAGAGTTCGTGGAGGGCTCTTATCACTTAGTAGTTCTTGAATTAATTGCTTAGCCATGCCTAGCCGGTAGAAATGGGCGGTTATCGACTTGTCGATAACCTTGATCACCTAAAACTTATTATGATTTATGATTTCCACCTTGTGCCATGTCTACTTGTGAAAACTAAAACTAAAAGCAAAATGATTTAGACTTGGGCACAATGGTAGGTTGGTGTGATTCTCGGGTGTGGTGGAATGGTGCCTAAGTCAACAAGGACCGAACATCTTGTTACACTAAACCAAGCATTTTAGCGTGCTAACCACACTAGAGGGTATGGGACCTCTCTTGACTTAGTACTTTGGCGTGTATTGGCTCAGGGTCGCGAGGAGGTCGCGGGAGGATGGTGTTGGGAGCATTGTAGTGTCAGAAAGACTTCACCGGGATGGGATTTGTTGTCTTCGACACAATATAAGCGTATGGTGTTTCTACCCATCTGAGCGGCTCGTAGTTAATACACAATATTGGAAAGCGTCTCGTAGGACTTAGCCGTGCTTGCATACCTACGAAGTGTGCTTTTGGCTTAAAGGCGATGCGAGTGTGGGTACATTGGTACACCTGTAGGGTTAAAACTATTCGAATAGCCTCGTCCTAGGTTATGGACACGCTTGGGAGGCCTTTCAAGAGTTAGACTACAACCTTTTAAATTAAAACTTGATGGGTGGTGCGAATCGGGGATTAGTGCTATGTTGTGGTGACTATTGGGGTAGTCACTTCCGGTGGTTACTTGTATGTATCGTACTTACTGTTACTTTGATAACTAAGCATGATTTGCAAACTTGCTTTTAAAATGTATTACATTATTGCAAATAAAGTTGGCTTCATGCAAAATAAGACATACAACCTCCACCTAAATAAGCTTGCATGTAGTTATGAATAGAGTGCTGCTATTCCACACGTCGATCTTGCGGGTACAAAGACAATCTTTGTACTCGGATGCTATCTTAATTGTTTTGTTGCGAGAGGAAGAAGGTGAGCTGAGGGCCTCACTTTTTGTGGTGTGTTGTGGTAGCTAGCGGGCGACTAGCTTAGCGGCCCGGTCGGTTGCCTTGTGGGTGTGTGGCTAACAGGTCGACTTTTGTTCTAGCCATCTTATGGCACATTTTGCTTCATTGTCATTCTTGTATATTATTCTATTTGGCAGTCGGCTCTCTTTGTAATAACTTTGCTTTATGTCGTTGTTGAACTTAGTGATGTATGTGTATGGAATTGATGTATAATTTTGTGATGATGTGCATATCTGCAGTGCAGGAGCATATGTCCATCGAGGCTTAGAATGTTTAATTAGTAATGCTAGAACCATTTGGAGGTTAAGTGTTACTAGTTAAATATTCCGAGTCCTCACCAGGGTGCACAGGGTGATGCGCTAGTTTGGCCTCACTTGAGTTGTTCTAGTTCCGTCGGGACGAGGTGCTGGCCCAGGATCACGCGTGAGTTACACACAACACATGTTCATATATGTTTTTGCCAGTTTTGTTATGACTGCTTCTAAATGTAGTGGTACATTTCGTAGACATAGTAGGAGGGGTGGCACCAGGACGTAGTGGCCAGCGAAGATGGAGCTGTGGGTGGCACAATGGGTGAACGCCCACGAGGACTGTGTGTAGGAGGACACCCCATACAACCCCAGCGCGTACGACGAGTACCTTACCTGGTATGCCCTGCAGACACGCACCAGACTGGTGCATGTCGTCGACCCTCCCCCCGCTCGAGTACCAGCACCGACTGACGCGTACCCAGTACACTTCGCGCGGAACTTGCACCTCGCGCTTTCATGTACTTCTTGCAAAAGGACATCCAAGTCGGGTTGGCTAGGGACTCCCGGTTGATCCTGGATAGGGTCACCATTGGTGCGGAGGTGACGTGCGACCAGCTACTGCAGTTTGTCTGTCGGATGTACAGTGGTCTGAGGCATGTCGTGACCCTGACGTCGTGCTGGATGGTCCAGGAGGTGGCTAGGTCGGCGCATACACCGAGGCCGGCACATCCTACAGCCCAGTCAGGAGGCTCAGGAGGGGCACGTCCACGTGCCCCGCCTGCGCCTACTCCTTGGCATGCTGGAGGGTACAGGTGGGCACGCAGGTACGCACCGCCACCGTCGTCGTTCCAGGACACCTACCCGGGAGCGCCAGGGCAGTATCCTTTCTTCTCCGACCCGTATGGACAGTACAGCGGGTTTGACTCTTTCGCGCGCATGGCCCGTGACCAAGGTACGTTTCCTCTCTTCAGGTTTGTGATCGTCGATATATTGTAGGGATTAACATTATTTGTCCTGCAGGTTTCCTACTCCAACCGGGAGTTGAGCTCTCCCCGCACGAGGACGTGGACGCCTTCTTCGCGGATCCACGGGGAGGCCAGGGGAGCAGCTGAGCCTGTAGCCGTCGAGGTTCTTTTCATGTCACAACTTAGCGGGCCCCCAGTGGTCACGCAGGCATAGGTGGAGTCGACCCCCGAGGCCTTGGGAGCACGAATCAACAATGCTCCTCAGCACCTTTCCCTGTCTAGGCCCCGGCCCAGGCACCTCGCGCTTCGGAAGCCCAAGCGGGGCGTATTAGTGGGCGCGGACCGGGTGTGGGACGTGGCGACAACAGAGGAGGTGCTGCGGGTGGCATAGCGGGTAGCCAGTAGGTGGTCTTCGTTGTGCTCTGTGTACTTGTATTATGTGTTTACGTATTCTACTTCGTAGTTACTATGACATGGTTGTCTTTGCATTCCATCTAGCATTATTCTATAACTTGTATTATGTGTTAACGTATTCTACTTCGTAGTTACTATGATATGGTTGTCTATGCATTCCCTCTAGCATTGTACTATTACTTATTCATATATTACTTTCCAATCGTTCGTGACCTAGTCGCTGAACCGTTGAACGACTTGGCAGCAAAAAGTGGCCTCACTGCTAGCCAAGTCGTCCAACGGTTGAGCGACTAGTCCACATGTTGCTCAACCATTGGGGCAGTACTTGCTGCCAAGTCGCCCAACGGTTGAGCGACTAGTCCACGTGTCGCTCAACTGTTGGGCCAGTACTTGCTGCCAAGTCATCCAACGGTTGAGCGATTAGACGGTTGTATAGAAAGCCAGACCTAGTCTCGTCACGGTTTCTTTCGCCACTTCTCTCGACAGACAACCAGAGCAGATCGGGAGAGGATAAAAGGGGAGGGATAGAAGGATAGGAGGAGTCAAGAGGGGGAAGGTAGGGTGAGGGAGAAGGTAGGGAAATGGAGAAGTAGAGGAGCTCGAGAAAGGAGAGAAGGGGAGGAGAGGAGCTTGGGAGAGGTACACAAGGGGAGGAGCGGAGCTCGAGACGTGAAAGAGAAAGACAAAGGAAGCTCGTCGATAAGAAGAGAAGGTCTCCACATGAAGTTAATAGTCTTGTTTGTTCTTGTTCTTGGCCGAATGTAGGCGACGTGTAGCTACTTGTTGGTTTAGCGCGTATTTGGGGAATGTATGTTAAGAAATCGCTGGTTGCAATGTTTGAAATATTTGTAGTGATAAATCAGTCATGTCGAAGCCCACAAGATTCAAAGTGTATTACGGTGTTGGTACAGTTCGTGAAGGTCCATACGATGTTGACCTAAGTGGTTTCCAGCAAGTCAGTATGGTACACCCGGACGTGGAGAATGCCCGAATTGGAGATGTTCTACGCTGGCTCACCGGAAGCTTCTCCTTGGACCCCGAGGTGTGGAGTGTCGTCGTACAAGGCTTTGGAGTTGGTCTGCCACACACATTCGGTGGGAGTTAACCAGACTGATGCGCACGGTTGCATGGAAGGGATTTTTGGAAGGCTGCAGGCGTCGTGGCTACGAGTGCGTGCTACTCGTGCAACCATGTCCGAAGGGAGTCGTCGGAGGCCCTTCCGACGGCTATCGTCGGGTTAGTGCGAGCAGCTCGGACGCGGAGCACGTGGTTCACGAAGAACAAGCGGTGGCCGATGTTGCGGAGGCAGAAGAGGATGAGGTGACCAATGTTGCGGAGGCAGAAGAGGAGGCGGTGACACATGTTGCTGAGGCAGAAGAGGAATGTCTCACACCGCATGCTCAGCCCAGTGCACAGGCAGATGCAGGGGAGCATGTCGATTGCATAGTGCGTCAGATGGAGATCGATGACTTGACAGCTCGGGCGGAGAAGGAAGCTTTACAAGAGGATGGTGATGACTCTTCTGAGGAGGACGAAGGTCCCATCCCGCAGGAATGGAATAGGGTGGATGTTGAGGGTCTTGTTGTGCATGACAAGCACGAATCACTGTGGGAGTACCATGGGGCGGAGGTTCGGCTTCGTGCAATGTTTGCTGACAAGGGATCAATGCAGGATGCCATTAAGCTGTGGGCCTTGTCCATGCAGCGGACGTTTCGTGTCCTCAAATCCAGCCAGGAGCAGTACACCATGGTCTGCAAGCAGGCTGGGTGTCCTTAGAGTGTGCACGCACGGTTAGAGTGTGCACGCACGAAGACCCAAGTACGAGACTCACTGGAATGACTCAATGGTAGAGGCGCACTCCTTCTTGCTCAATAGTGTTTTGCCGAGGCATCGCAACCTAACATACACCTTCATAGCCAATGTGATGTACGGAGAAATAGTGAAGAAGACTGATTTCGAGGCCAAGCACCTCAAGGTGGCTATCGAGTAGAAATTCAAGTACAAGATTAGCTACGCGAAGGCATGGCGTGCTAAGCAAAAGGCTTTGGAAAGGAGGTTCGGTTCTTTTGAGGCGTCTTACGACAACCTTCCTCGTATGCTCCAAGTGCTGCAAGACAGGAACCCGGGCACATACATTGCTGTGAAGGACAAGCCATCCAAAAGACTGTCGTTAGGTTTTCTTGTATTATAGAGGGCTTTCTTAGCATTCGGACCCTGTATTGATGCATTCAGACACATGTTGCCCATGATCTCAGTAGATGGGATGTTTCTAATTGGGAAATACAAGAGCATGATCCTGACAGCAATTAGCGTTGATGGCAACAATCAGATTGTGCCCTTAGCCATCGCTTTCGTCGAAAGTGAGAATTTCGACAGCTGGTTGTGGTTCCTTCGACATCTGAAGGAGGGAGTAGTTGGGGTGCGTCCAAATGTCTGCATAATCCATGATCGCCACCCCAGGATGATGAAGGCCATCCGAAAACTTCAGCAAGACCCCGATGAGCCATTCCCTTGGCCAGACATGAGGAACAGATGGTGCATTCGCCATCTGAGGGTGAACTTCTTCAGCCAGTTCAGGCAGCAACTGTTGATGAAGCTGTTCAAGAGGCTTGCTATGTAGAACCAACAGCGTAAATTTGATGCGTTGTGGGAGATGTTGGAGGAGCACACTACGAAGCATGTCGTCGAGAGGAACAAACGTCCGCTCATTCCTGGGGCAGCGCAAATCGAACACCTCACACCACTAAGGGAGCTCGACCCTCCCCATTTGACGCGGAGGACATCGAGGGACATCAGGTGCTTCTCCCATTAGATTGAGGCCGAGCTATTGGAGAAGTGGTCCATGCTGCACGACACCGACGGTGTAAGGTACAGCATAATGACCACTAACCTTACCGAGGTGTATAATTGGGTTATTAGGGGCTTCCATTCTCAGTCCATCGTGGAAGGCATTCTGCACGGTACAATCGAATATTTCAGGGAAAGGCATGCAAATGCGGCACTTCATGCAGCCAACCCATAAACATCGTACTGCTTCAAGATTATAGCGTACATGCAGGCCAAGACCGAGAAGGCTCAGTTACACACGGTCTTCATAATGGGCATACGGAGCATCGTTTCAACGTGGTCCTTCGAGACAGAGCTGGATTCAGGACGGCTCGGTCTCTTGTTACCCACGAGGTATGCCTTGGAGACCATGTGAATGAACCTAGCTGCACATGCAACAAGCCAAAGATCCTTCACAAGCCATGCTCTCATGTCCTCACCGCGTGTGGGACCATCCACATGGACCCATCGAACTTCATATCGGAGTACTTCATGAAGGAGATGGTGCAGCATGCGTGGTGCGGCAAGCTAAGAGGCTTCAGGGTTGTGGGCAACTTCACCACGTTGGATACTGCACAGAGGACTTGGATTCCGGATCTTGACCTGTTGAAGGGGGGAAGGGCTGTCGGCAGAGTCGTCGCATTAGGAACGATATGGACGAAGGGGAAGCTAGAGCGGCAGGTAGACATTGCGGCCACTGCCGCCAGGAAGGCCACACTGTGAGAACTCGCAAGGCGCCTGCCGACACGTAGGAACACCGGCATGAAGTGCAGCATCGCTTCTTGTTGGGTGCGTAGTGGTACTAAGATTAGAACTGCTAGCATGTTGTAACTTGTACTCCAGTCAGTACTTTGATTGTTGTAAGTGCTGTGAAACTAATTGTATCGTAATTGCAAATTTTAACTTTATTTGAAGTGCCAATATCTCGTCTTAATTGAAATGCAAAGCACTGTGAAAGCAGGATGTGACCACTCTCTGCAAAGCAGGATGTGACCCGACGAGTCAGCTTTTTAGGACGATGTGACCCGACGAGTCAGCTTTTCAGGACGACGTGATCCGACGAGCTAGCTTTTCAGGACGACGTGACCCGACGAGTCAGCTTTTCAGGATGTGACAACACTCTGCAAAGCAGGACGTGAAAACACTCTGCCTCGCTAGCTTTTTAGATCGACATGACAATACTCTACCTCCTTAGCTTTTCAGATCGACATGACAATACTCTACCTCCTCAGCTTTTCAGACCGAAAAGATAGGACTACTCACATGAAATTAACCACACCATGTCAACCATGTGGCTTATAAAAGGAGGTGAAAGAGATCTCAGAGAGAACACTACACAACCAAACCCAACACTACACCAGAGCTTGGTTTAGCACACCGAGATGGACAAGATGCAGAAGAAGCAATGGGACAAGATGACAAAGCAATGGAGCGAGATCCGTGAACAAGCAAGGGCTGCTGGGCGCGCAGGATGACCAAGCAAGGGCTGCTACGGCCTAGGTTCGGCAAGAGGAGCGTGCTAGGTGAAGGGATACAGGTAGGCTACACTAGCTGGCAATTCAAAAATTCTACCACGTAAACCAGGAAGCCAAGCAAAAAGATGATCACATATCGTTACCACCATACGCGCAGAGCAGTGGAAGAAGAGTTGGAGCAGACCAATCCAACGTAGAGCGCGTCAGTGAAGTGGTCATAGTCGATCGTCCAACGTCGAGCATGTCGATGTAGTTGTCGTAGACGATCGTCTAGCGATATCGATCGACTCCTCCAACAACCAATCAAGTTCCTCCTGAGGATCGCGGATCGTCCTTAAGCGCAACAGCAACCGTAGTAGCGCCTCTACGGTATCCACACATCCAGAGAAGAAACACCATACGTCGATGTGCTAGCACCAACTTCGCACGGTAGGGTTCTCAGGAAGATGGCGGCTAGGGTTACGGTGGAACAACTCAAGTCACGACTTTCGTGTCTCTTGTCTATCAACTGACCTCCTTTCCCAATAGCCACAATCATCTCCTTATATAGTGCCATGACGAATCCTATCCAAACACGTTTTGTTCCAACCCGTTAAGTGTGTGACCCGTTAGATTTATGCGTATTCGGTTGTGACACGGAAACACCTTTCCGACCACGAGTCATAGCGGTTCCTATGTAGGGACCCCCGGGTATGCAACCCCAGGACCCTCTATGCATTCTGAACTAGTCCCAGATCAGTAGCTAGCTCGCACAGTTACAACATCGACGTAATCATAACCATACAACCAAATAACGATGAAGCAGACAAATTAATATTACTTGGTAGCAAAGGGACCTTATGGTCAAGTCTTATAGAGTTGCCACGCGGTCTTAACAACAACAGATAACTTGCAGTGGAACCCAAAATATCTCGTAGTGGCCAACCGACATGCCCACAGGCAATCGAGTGGAGGACGTGGCCTAGTTCGCATAATTCTTGAAGCACTCCTCTTCATAGAATTCTAAGCTTCTTGGGTCTTCTTGAGTGAATGATAAACCAGAGGGCATAAAGCCATGAATACTTTGAATGTACTCAGTAAGCCGCAGGGAAATGTATGCAATTATTCATGCTAGGCTTGACAAGTATAGCTTTATGTTTAATTTGCAGAAAGTAGTATTTAACAGTAAATATGGTAAGTAGATTGTAAAAGCACGATTTAAAAAGATTAGTACATAAGTAAACAAGTTCTTGGAAGACAACAAGTAGACTTCCCCAACCATTCCACTCGAACCATCAATCCCACCATTCTTTTTGATGAAAATCTACCCTTCATGTGAAATCACCAGACATTGTCCATAACCGGGGACAGGGCTATTCGAATAGTTTTACACTCTGCAGAGGTTGTACAGCTTGACCCACAAGAGATAATTGACTTATGATGTTAAATGCGACACCTTCTTTGAAGGTGTGCGACTAAGTCATTATCACAAGGCTTTACAAAGCTCTGTTTTGACTCGGTTACGCTCGCTAAGGATTCCTTCTAACGGGTCCATCTCATGATTCATGCCCCTCTTGCGCCGCTTATCAACCAAAGCAGAACCAAATCAAAACATTGCTAATTAGTTGGTGATCCACCCCATAAATGAACTTATGGTTGCACGGTATGACCCAGATCAATGCGCATAAAGTTAAGTCCTTAATTGCTACTCAGGCGAGGCTACCACATCCCAAAATCATCCCCTTTACTGTACGATCACTCGCCCAAGTATAAATCATTTTCGTTCAACCCGACCAAAGGCCACCCTAGCCCTAGCACAACATCTTTTAATAATAGTGGCCGCGCCATAATTCTATAATTCCTTTAGTCATGTTTATTCATACGAGCATGTGATCATGAGTACCAACGTACAATTATAGCATGGCTAAGTATATCACGATACCCGTGTTGGTAGTTTAACAATGTCCAACTAAAATAACCCATCCTAAGGTCTCCAAGGGTTTATGTCATTCAAGGATACATATCGATAGCAATTTTTCTAGGGGGCATACGTCAATTAGGCAATTATCTACTCCCAAATCCATTTAATGTAAAACTAGCAATGCATGTTTATATCAAACAATATAGTTTTATAAAGTAGGTACGACATGGTCAAAGGTCAACAACTTGCCTTCGTTGAAGAGTGGAGGTGCTTCGGTCGTCGGGTCCAAGAATTCGTCCAAAACGCCGGAATCTACATGTCCGAACGAAGCCAAATAAATTAAACAACTCCAAATAAATTCTAAATAAATACCAAATTAGCACTAACAGCAGGAGGAGGATTTTAGATGAATTTAGAAATTTGAATCACTTGAATCGGAGTTCGAACAAAGAAGTTACGGCCTCCAGAAGATTGAAAAAACACATGAAATGATGAGATTAGGGTTTTTCCTGATTTTCCGAATTATCTTCTTAAAGGAAATTCGGATTATTGCATCGGATGACGTGTCGGGACCCAGAATTACGATTCTGGAACCCTCTGTGTATACTGCACTAGTCCAGGATCACGCTAGTGCACACAGGGTTAACATAGGTAAATATCGATCCACACAAACGATAAATAAAGTAAACGATTAGTTTGAATAACAAATAAGGGTTTTGACCTTATGGTCGAGTTTACACTTATAAAGCCTCGCAGGGCTAACGATAATAAAGCGGCGAATGGCGGAAAACTCAGCGTAGATCCCACCAATTCACCACAGCAACGGTGGGATCGGACCTAACGAGCGATCGGCCTTGGCGAACTCCTCCTCAGCGGCGTAGACTCCTCCTCTTACAGCAGGTTTGGGCGCAAGTTTTACAACAAGCGTGAGTACACACCGTACTCGCAAATCATACCACATAATGCAATGTATAGATGCGAGGCTTATTCCAAGAAAAAGGCACGTGGTTCTTTTGCATAAAAGCGACATTTGCAATTGAATACGAATAATAGATTGGAAGCATAATTCAAAACAAATAGACAATATTAATTTAACATTTGTTTCACAAAGACACACAGCTAACAGATTATTTCACATAGCCATATGATTAAGGTCACACTCCCATCCCAACATTTTATGAAAACTACCCCGTGTGAAATCCCGAGCATGTCCATGACCATGACGCGGCTATTCGAATAGATTAATTAACACTCTGCAGAGGTTGTACACTTTACCCACAAGATACAACTAGTGTAGCAAGCACCAATCGTAACAAAACAGTTCGGAAACTTCATCTCAAACATTGACATTCCAGGTTTGTTTACAAACCGCTATACTGACTCACATAGAATTGGTATAACACACACAATGGGCAGGGGAAGGCGAATCGTCCCGCGATGCAACCACCAAGTAGTCACACCTCCACCTGTCACCACGACCTAACCTATCCACGAACATCAATGCCGAGAATCCATAACTTACTAAGTTAGGCCCGTCCCATACCGGGCATGTGGTGAAATGCAGAAGGCTCGATTCAATGGCGCACAAAGTGAAGTCCTTAATTGACCAAGGCAAGACTTCCATTTTCTAACTAAGTCACAAAGACCATCATTCCCATCACATAGACCACCATGTCACACGGTCTCCACTACTTGCCTCGGTCTAAATCCTTTACCACCGGTTGGTTTTAGTGCAACACATGCCATCACGCAGTAACAACACATAGCACACACGCGATTTTACGAAGTTCCATAGTCACTTAGTCATAATTAATATTTGCAACCTACATGTGATGATGACCGTGGCATGACTAAGCAAGCAGTACTCGCATCTAACCAACCCACGTTGGTGCTATAATATTACCAACTAATAACCAATCTAGGGTGACAAGGAATTATGACATACAAGGCCAAGGTGTGATAACAATTTGGATAATAACTATGCCCAAAGCATTTAAATAAATAATTAAAGTAGAATGCAATAATTTAACACAAAGTAATTTGAAACCTGGGTTCAAGATGATCAAAGGTATGACTTGCCTTGGAAAGGTCTATGTACTGGTCTTGATCTTGGGTGCTCCTTCCACAAAATTTCCGATGAATCGACGTCTACTACTAAAGCAGAGACAAAAACAAACAAAACAAATAAATAACAGAAGCAAAACAAACTCCAAAAATTAAATAAAAATCTCAGATAAATAGAGCTTGAATTTAGACAAATTTAGGAATTTGAATTGGCTCAATCGAGTTAGGATGCAGAAGTTATGAGCTCTGGAAGTTTGGAAATCTAAAGAAACCTAATTTGGATTTTCGGATTTTCCGAATTATTTCTCTAAAGAAAAATCGGAATATTTAAATCTTCGGCGTCAATAGGGGTTTTCGGAATTAAAATAAATCCCGAAAAAGCTCAGAGAATGACATGTGGGCCTCGGTCCATGGGCCGGTCCACGAAGATGGTTCATGGTCTCACGGTGCACGAGTCCATGGAGCGATCCAATCGACACGTGGGGCCACGAGTCGGTGGCTCGGCCATGGTGGAGCAGATCTACACGGATCGGGGTTAGGGTTTAGCGAGGTGGCACGCGGTGCGATGAGGTGGTGACTAGGCGACACGCGGCGAAAAGGCCGGCGTGGCGGCGGTGGCGATGGCGTGGATGACGGTAAGGCGGTGGCGCTCGGTCCCGAGGTCTCGTGCGAGCGGCTTCGCCGGCGGCGGCGCAGTGGCACCAGGAGGTAGAGGCGAGGCGGGATTACACCGGTGTGCTCACGCGTGCGAGAGCGAACGGATGGCCGGCGGCGATCGGGCGGAGGTTGGGTCACGGCGCGGCGGATCTGGGCTCGGCGGGTTTGCGGCGGCCGAGGTCACCGGAGGTAGCCCTCGCTCTGCGAACTTCGGAGAAGGCGGCGGCGAGGCTCGGCGGCTTTGACGGCGACGGCGAGCTCGACGGAGTGCGGCGGCACCGAGCTTCTCCGCGGTTCCGCGGCTGGGCTTTGATCAAGCGCGCGGCGGTGGGAGAGTGCGGAAGCCAAGGGGTCCTCTCCCCTTTATACACGGCCGCCGGGAGGAGTCCGAGGTGAAGACGGCGAAGAACAAGCGCGCGGCGGAGATAAGGAAGAGAGAGTCGGGAGGTTGGCGATCGACGCGGCAAGAGTGGGACCCACCGATCGGCCCAGGCTCGGATGAAACCGCGTGGCAACAAGCGCGGTGCGAAAGGACTCCGACAAGATCTGAGCGTTCAAATAAGATCGCACGGTCCACCTTCGAGGGGGCTGTTCGGACTGCCGAATCGATTGGGCGCATCAAATTGTTCATCTCCGTCGGACGGTGGGAAAAGGCCGAGAGAGAGAGAGAAGAGGGTGCAGCGCGGGAGATGGGCCGCGGCTTGCTGGTTTGGAGCGAGGTGGGCGAGGGAAAGGAAATCGGCCCAAAGGTAAATCTAAGATTAATAATAGGTTTTCTATTTTAGAAAATATCAGAAATTCAAATAAGCAATAGAAAATAGCAAATGAACTCAGAAAAATTCTACAAAAATCTAGAAAATATATCTGAGCACATAGAACCCAAATAAAATAGTTTTGGCTATTGTTCATGTTAAGATTATTCACATTAAATGTTTTTTATTGTAAATTCCAATATTAAGCTTTTGAAATTAAAAACAAATAAATCCAAATGGTGAATTTTCCCCTACTAACTATTTAAAAGATTTTTAAGCTCAGAAAATTGGGATGTTACATGACGTCAGCAAGGGATTTTCAGCCGAAAGAAAATAAAGAAATGAGATTGACATGTGGGGCCACTGTCAATGAGATGGGTGTATGTGGACTTGGTCTACATGGTTTGGGGTAGGGGTTTAGGGATGGAGTGCCACGCAGGCAACCGACGTGGCGATGACTGGGCTACCACGTAGTCGACACATGGCAAGGGGCTGACAGGGATGCTGATGTAGACGGCCAGGTCAGCTAATGATGTCATCCCAGCGCTAGGGTTTCGGTCGCGTACAACAACGGCGGTCCCAGCCACGGCGGCGACAACAAAGGGGAGCGCTAGACTCCACGCGAGACGGCAAACCTGGTGACGTGGTTGATGCTCCTGGCGGTGACCAAAAACATGACGGCGCTCAAGGTCGGCAGCGGAGCGACACGGTTGAAGGTGGCGACGACGATCCGAGGGGCTCTAGAGAGCGGGGAGGTGCGCACGAGGTGGCCCCCGGTCCTGCGATGCCGACGATGGAGTTGTTGGTGGCGGAGGAAGCTTGGTGCCGACACAAGCAGCGGCGGCGTGCTTCATGACCGACGGCGGCGGTTTGCGAAATCCAGTGAAGTTAGGGCGAAAGGGGGAGGGTGAGTGGGGAATCGCAAGAGGAGAGGGAGGCGCGCCCGGTGCCCGCATTTATAGGGCTCAGGGAGGCCCGGAGAGGGGTGGACGCACGGAGGAGGTCACGTCGGCCATCAATGGCGGGGGACCCGCGTGCTCCGGTGAATCCGCGCAGAGGGGACAAGCGTGGGGGCGGCGGGCGCAGAAGTCGTCGCCGCGTGAACAGCTGCAGAGGGGCGAGGAGGTACAGTGCCAGCGCGCAGCGCGGCGTTGGCCAGCGCGAGGAAGACAACGGGAGGAAGAAGTCAAGGGAGGGAGAAGAAGGCCTGATAGGGCGGGCCCACATGGCAGCGGGAGCGGGCGAAGGCGCGGGCACTAGCGATGGGTGCCGTCCGATTTTGATGGGACGGTGCGAAACGATTGGGACGTTCGGCGGTCCGAACGTCACCACCGGATTCGCCCGTCCATCTTAGATCGGACAGTCCACAAGAGGAGGGCACAGGCACATGCGGAGCGGGCTGCGCGGGGAGGTAGGCTGCGCGTGCGGAGCGGGCCGAGGAAGTGGGCCGCGCAGGCGAACAAGGGGTGGGCCGAGGGGGAGATTCGGCCCAAGAGCCGAAGGGGATTTTTAAAAGGAATTTTTATTGAAGAAAATACCAGAAAACAAAAAAGGTTTTTACAAAATAGCTATTAAAGTCTAAAAATTCTAGGAAATTGCAAAGAAATCCTTTGAATCATTTAGAGTTTAATAAAAATACTTTTAACTATACTTTAGTTTTTAATTTTGCAAACAAAATAGATTTTAATTTCGGACAAAAGGAAAAACCAATTCTAAAATCCAGAAAAAGCATGAAAAGACTTAAAATCCAAATAAAATCCAGAAAACCCAAATAAACCAACTTTTTAACTTAATTGAAGTTTGATTAATTCAAGTTAAATAGTTTTTCTTTCTAAATTTTAGGTTAAGCTTTTGCAACTGAACAAAATCAAATGGTTACTTTTAAATTTTGAAAATTTTCAAAACTCTGCAAATTAGGGATGTTACATCCTAGCAGGACATAACGATTCCTGAATACACACAAAATATATCGGACGAACCTTAATGCAATATGATCTACGACCAGGTCCTCATCACTTACAACCAGTTCGTATTTGATCACGACCAGTTCGTAACTCTTTAAGACCAGGTTTCGACCACTCTGTGATTACGTTCGACCAGTCTACGACCAACTCGTATCTCCATACGGTCAGTTTGTAAATGATCGAACTAAGCGACCTACTCTTGTATTCTCCCTTTGCCTCACGATATCTGGTCGAACTCCAAGTGAGATATTATGTCATCCATGGACTGTTCAATACTTTCTCGACCGAGTGTCAGATAGCCTTATGTGGTCGAACTCTTCGACCACCGGTGGCATGGTCATGCACTTTCTTTATCCGACCACTTTGAGGGGCCCAGAGATATCTCTCCTATAATGTTAGGAGGGGCAAATCCCATATCCGACCAGTCACATCCCTCCGCATGTTTCATAGTATACCCGAAAGTTACCTTTACTAGTCACGTGCCCGTGCATTGCAACGAAAAATCGATTTTTGCATAGAATATGTTGTTGCATTGTCATTCATAAGTTAAAACTTCCATGTCTTGCAGCAGAGCCAAAAAGGTTTATTTGCTGCAGGTATGACTATATAACCATACAAAATAACTTTAGTGTGTCAAACATATTCAGATGGTAAAACAGACAATTAGTCTCAAAAGAACATGGAGATATATTGATTCTTTCAGTCTGCATGAATCATGACATCATTAAAAAAATTGTGTTTATAAAGTAAATTTGCTATTTATACAGTTTATTATCACAAAACATCAAAATATATATTGCTTAGGGCAGCAAGCACCTCATTGATGTTGCTTGTATGTTTTCCAACTGATTGCCTCCGCCAAGTAAAAAAACGAAGAGAATGAAAAGGATGATGACACCATTAAGGGAGAATTTCGACAAACTAGAAATCTGGAATATATCGTCGTCAGAGGGGCAAAGAGGTATCCGAGACAGGAACACCTATTCAATAATTTATCTATAAAATGTTTAAAATAAGTTAGCCGGTAATTGTGTATGTATAAAATAAGTTAACATGGAGGGCCTCATCTTCGGGGTATCCTGGGTGCACAGAAGCAATATTTTCAGTAACCAATGTGCTTACTCGGTATCAAAATCGCCTTTTAAGTTCTTGTCGACAATGCTCTCAAGATCATCGGACTCATGGAGCGTCCACGCCTGGCAAAACAAGTGGAAATTTCTGATTTCATATGCTTTAAATCAAATCTAAGGCCTGTTTGATGTGAATTCTCTCCAGCTTCTCGGTTGATTCTCGTGGGCCGTACCAAACAACTTTGATTCTAAAACACCCGATTCTAATTCTCGCGTGAAGCTGTCTCAAAAATACACTAGCGAGGAGAAGCACCTTTCCTTGGATTATCACGAGAATCCAACTTGTTGAAACAAAAATACCCTTTGAAGTTGAGTCTATTTACCCGCAAAATGCCATCCACTTAACCCCTTCCCCACCCCATCGCGCGAGCCACCCGAGCGTAAAAAAACCCTTCGCGAAAATCCCCCACCTCTGCTCTGGCGATCGAGGCGAAGTCTCCCGAGCGCCGTCTTCATCCCCCGAGCGCCGTCTTCGTCCCCCGAGCGCACCCCCGCCAGACCGCCACTGCGTCGCCGCCGCACCCGGAGTGCTCCACCGCCGGAAACCCTAGAGTCCGCCGACCCGGAAACCCTATAGTCCGCCCGACCCGGAGTGCGCCGCTTTCGGCCCCCGAGGGCACCCCCGCCGGACCTCCACTGCGCCGCCGCTGGACCGGAGTGCGCCGCCGCGAGAAGACTACATCCGCGGTCTGTGAAGGTAAGCTTGGACTCGGTCGCGCCTCGCCCCGCCTTGCCGTCCCAACTCCTCCCTTTGGCTATGATTTTGTGATTGCATATGTGTTTGAATATGTGATTATCTGTGAATATTGTGAATGATAGCAATTAGTGTAGATTTCTTGTTCAGATTAGTCATTCTCGGCATGTATCCATTATCGTGAATACGCACTCTTGGTTCATTGATCGTGAATCCATTATCTGTGAATCGTGATTACCACTTTGTTGTGCTAAAGCGGATAGTTGGAAAGTCAGTGAATTGGCAAAAAAAAAACTGTATTTGTTGAATTGGCAAAGAAACCAATATTTCTTTCTGATCTAGGGCTTTGGGCAGTTGGCGAATGTAATCCTTCATGTATTCCAGCTGATCTATGCTACTGGCATGCCTTGTCGACATAAAATGCAAAGGAATCCTTCACCAGATTATATAATAGGTCAACTACATAGTTTGTAATCAAAGGTTGAAATATAGTCATCATTTCTATGTGGTCATACACTCTGTAGCTAATGTGATCATACACTCTGTAGCTATAACTGAAGTATGTGTTATGTTACCAGTTGTATGATCTTGCTAGTGTGTATGATCTGAAATCTGAGAAAATATTGTATGCTCTGAAATCTGATAACAAATGCATATGTATGTCAATAACAGTGTATGAAATCTGATAACAAATGATCTGAAAGTTTCTGATAACAAATGCATATGTATGTGTTATGATCTGAAATCGATAGCAATGATTTGAAATCGATAGTAATGATTTGAAATCGATAGCGATCCGTACATTGATATAGGAATTTTGATGGCTTGATGCTACGTGTTGGAGCGTATGAAGCAAGCTAACGCCACATGTAGACCATTGTTTGATTGTTGAAGACTACCACAGACCATTGTTGAAGACTGCCACAAAACATTTGCGGCTGCTTGATTGTTTGATTGTGTTTGATTGTTGAAGTGTGACAAATTGATTGTTGATTGTAGACTTTTGTTTGAATGTCTGTAATGGGGTGAGGGCAGTCGCATGTCTAAAAAATAAAAGTAGATAGCTTCATGAATATGGGCTGTCTTTTATTTCCTAGTACATGTAATTCTGGCCCTGTTTTCATACTATTTGTTAAGATGATATCATTTTGATGAAAGCTGAAATTACCAAATGCGCCATACAAAGGGCTCTGCTGTTGTCCCACAAGGAGCCATTTTTTGTGCATTGTCTGCTCAGAGGTTTCCATGACTTATTGTTGATGTGAAATATGCAGATGGCTGATAACGCTGAGTGGAGCAGCGATAACACTAGGATAGTGTGTGAATTGTTCGTTGAACAAGTAGAGAGCGAGCAATCGCTTGAATACCCATTTGAACAATCCGGGTATACTCTTGTGATACAAAAATTTGCAGAGAAGACTGGGCTGCAATACAAAAAGATGCAAATAAAGAACAAATGGGATAAATTGAAGAACGATTACAACATTTGGAGGAAATTGAGGACAAAGGAGACAGGTTTAGGTTGGGACCATGAAAAGAATACAATAAAGGCCACCGCTTGAACGATGGAAGAAATTAAAAAAAAGTATGTTAGTACTCATTACCTATTTTTAAATGCATTAATGTACACACATAGCTCTATTATTAGTGAAGGTTTAACGTGTAACACTTGGCATTAACAAGGAATATAAAGGATGTTCCAAGTTTGAGAAGGTGGACTTCAAAATGAGGAGTTGTTGTCCAAGATGTTTGACGACATTCGCAACACCGGTGAAGACCATTGGTCTCCTGCAATGGGAACATTGCCTCAAAGCCCTGTGCGTGCACCGATAGCTATAGATATTGAAGAGCTTGAAGATGAGTGTGATGACAAATATAACAGTGATTGTGAAGATGAATCACCAATTGGTAGGAAAGGAAAGAGAGCTTGCGGCCCTAGCAATGATAAAGGGAAGAAACCAAAGAGTGGTTCAGTGGTCATGCAAGATCAACTGAGAAGAATTCTTGAGTTGAATGAGAAGTCACATGCATCTTTTGAAGCATTTGCAATCAAAAGAGAGGAAAACTTGGTGTGTAGCATCAAGGATGTAATGGAATCGGTTAAAGAGTGTGGTGCTATAAATGGGAGTAATGAGCACTTCATTGCATCTGAAATTTTCGTAAAGAAGGAGCAAAGGGAAATGTTTATGACCTTGTGCAATAGTGAAGAACGATTTGCATGGCTCAAAGGAAATACGATGCCAAGTATGGCAAATAGAAAATTTATTGTAACGTTAGGATGATTATGGAGACATTACTACAAGTAGTTTATCTTGTATTCGCCGTTATTATTCTTTATTTATCTTTTGGTTGTAAGACCTTCTTTGGATTATAAGACATTTTTCAGTAGTTATAAATTGTTATTTGGACCTAATGTGTGCTTATCTATTTTTAAATTGCCATTTATGTTGTGTGTTTTTGTATGTTCATGTACAGATGTCGTCTTCTGAAAGCGATAGTGAAGGGAGTAATATATCAGATGAGGAACGTGAGTGTGATATGCAGATGATGCGTATGTGGCAAGACATGTCAAGTCACCTTCTTTGCTCTTGCAATTGTCATGGAGAATTATCACTCAACCTACTTGGATAAGAATGAGCCTAGGACTTCTCGGCTTAGTGGAATGGGTTGGGTGAAAGAAACTTTGACTACTCAGGAGAAAGCTACCACATGTTTAGTATGAATGCTACGATCTTTCACAGTCTACATGACCTTTTGGTGAGTACATATGATTTGAAATCAACTACGCATACAAGTTCAATTGAAGCACTAGCTCTTTTCTGTACATATGTGGTGGTGTGAATCTAACAGAAAAGCGCAGAATCGGTTCAAGCATTCAGTGAGACAATTAGTAGGAAGTTTGATGAGGTTTTGCAATGTGTGGTCAGAATGTCTAAAGATTTTGTGAGGCCAAAGGATCCAAACTTCTCTACGGTCCATGAGAATTAGAAATGATCGAAGGATGTGGCCACATTTCAAAGAGCGTATTGGAGCTATCGATGGTACGCACATTCTTGCAATCTGTTGCTCGAGAAGATCTAATTAGATATATTGGTAGATCGGAAGTGCAACACGAATGTCATGGCGGTATGTGATTTTGACATGCGCTTCACATACGCATCTATTGGACAACTGAGAGCTATGCACGATACTAGTGTGCTTTATCATGCATTGGATGTAGGCCGGAAGTCTTTCCACATCCTCCACAGGTAATTTTCTTTGCTTTGTATCATTTACAAAATTATTTACTTTAAATGTTCATGCATTGGATGTTGTTATACATGGATTTTTCGTCTTATGTTGCGCGTAAATATTACCTTGTCGATGCCTGGTTATCCAACAGTGCCAGGTACTTAGCACCATACAAGGGCCAAAGGTACCATGTTCCAGAATTTCGGAGAGGTGTTGCTCCTAGTGGTGAGAAAGAGAAATTCAACCATTTGCACTCGAGTGTTCGCAACGTAATTGAGAGGTCCTTTGGTGTATGGAAGATGAAATGGAGAATTCTTCTTAAGATGCCGAGCTTTTCTATGTCCAAGCAAAAGATGATTGTTGCAGCAACTATGGGAATCCACAACTTCATACGTGAACATGCTTCGCCGGACATGCATTTTCGTAGGTTCGATCGGGATCCTAATTATATACCTACAATACCATCAAGATATGCCAAATATGTCATTTCTCAGGATGCATCGGATGCGTCAACGTCGCAAACTAGTGCTACATCTATGGATAGTTTCCGTGATGACCTTGCAAGTGCAATTGCTCATTCAGGATGATGGGCACACTACTTGTGAATTTTTGTGGTATTTTGTTATGACTCATTTATTATTTTAATACTTGTACGTAATATCATTTAATTATCGTTTGAACACTTATACGATATGAATGAGATATCTCAAACTTCATCTATCGCGGCGTGAATGAAGTACAAAAATTTTTATACACAGTTGTAATCCGTCATGAAGTGTAAATACAATGTAACTGGCATTGTGTACTGACATCTGACGTATATACATTCACATGTCTAAGAACTGATGGCCATGTCATGAAATTAGTACTTCAGGTATTTCTGAGCTATCAAGTTTTTAAGAATCCATTCACTTTTCTTTTACAGAATAAGAAATTAAAGATGTCTCATAGATCAGTGAATTGCAATGTGTTAGCAGTGACACAGAGTAATTGGAGAGTAATTGGACCAAGCAACAGATACGTCCTAAGAATCGGAAGACCAGTCAATGCAAGTGACATGAAGGCAATTACTGAAATAGATCCAGAACCAGTTAACCCATATGAGAATAAGAAGATTAGTCAATGAATAGTTGCTTTCTTTTTTAAAACAAATGAACAGTTGCTTTTGGAACAGAAAGGGAACTTCCTTGTACTTTCCTTTAGAATGCTTCAACTACAAGCAGATTATGCTTGTCTAATTTGTGATTATCTA
This sequence comes from Ampelocalamus luodianensis, assembly GCA_036346255.1. Taxonomy (NCBI): domain Eukaryota; kingdom Viridiplantae; phylum Streptophyta; class Magnoliopsida; order Poales; family Poaceae; genus Ampelocalamus; species Ampelocalamus luodianensis. The sequence continues at coordinate 24,667,640 of CM070618.1, forward strand.
AACTGACCAGTCATGTGAACATAACAAGTATATGTCTGGCCGGATTCCTGATGGTGTAATGGAGAGAACCTGGAATCTAGCATAGTTGTACTACTGTACTTGGTAGAAAAGAATGATTCTTCCTACAGTTTGTTGTCTGAACTTTCTAGAGAATCAGACAGTAGTCTGGGAAAAATCATATGCAATAATGATAATGCAACGTTAAGCATATATTATAGGCATTGTTCTTTACCCTTTCTAGGAGGAACTGATCTTGAATAGCCAATCTGGGGTCAGTATGGCATCTGCCACTGACAATCTCCAGCAGTAGAACTCCAAACCTGTAGACATCGACCTTCTTCATTAGCTGCCCTCGGATTGTGTACTCTGGTGCCAGATATCCTCTAAGAAACGAACATTTCAACTCCTTTTGACCACACAGTATGCAAGATTAAATAACATCAACAAGAAGTGCCACTGCTTATAGTGTTCCTGCAACCCTGGTGCCGGGTATCCTCTAAGAAACAAACATTTCAACTACTTTTGACCACACAGTATGCAAGATTAAATAGCATCAACAAGAAGTGCCACTGCTTACAGTGTTCCTACAACCCTGGTGCTGATATGCGTCATGTTGCCCAAGAAGAGCTTTGCTAGCCCGAAATCAGATATCTTGGGGCTCGTGTCCTTATCAAGAAGAATGTTGCTCGCCTTGATATCACGATGAACTATTGGCGGCCGGACTTCTTTGTGAAGATAAGCGAGCCTGTTAGCGACATTGATGCAGATCTTCACCCTTGTCCTCTAGTCAAATCGGATACTACTGTGGGCATTGCCTGAAAAACATCATGATGCATCAGAGATTCAGAGTTTTGAGGAATAAATCGTAAATGTATCACCAATTCACCATTATTTGAGATTTTTTTTTGGCCTAGACATACCAAACAGGGCCTTTGCAAGGCTGTTGTTCTCTATATAATTGTAGACCAACATTTTCTGATCTCCATTGGCGCAGCAGCCATGACACTTTACAAGATTGTGATGGGTTATGCTGGATATAACACTCAGCTCATTCAAGAACTCCTTTGTTCCTTGCCTCAACTCCGAGGAGAGCACCTTGATGGCAACATTCTAACCATTCTTCAGCTTTCCCTGCATAATTCATATCAGAATATTAGCAATCATGAACATACTGCAAACTTTGGATTCAATGACTGGTCCAAATGCTACAGTGACAAAAACTGATTGAGTATGAAGAGTATATCTGTCACTTTCTAATGATTCAGGCTTTTGGAGTAACTGATTGGTGCATAGAACACGTTACAGGAGCAAGAGTCTCTGGTGTTTGAACTTTGAAATGTCAAAGCATTTAGAGTACAAACCGGCAACTCAACCTACCATGTAGACACAGCCGAAAGAACCATGTCCAAGTTTGTTCCCTGAGCAGAAATTTCTTGTGGCTTTTTTATGCTCCTTGGAGGAGTAGATCTTCACATTGCCGACAATCGGTATGTCTACGGACAGAATCGGATGAATCAGAAGAAGGCTTCATGATGTTTCAGAAGAACAAAATTTGATGATATATGCAGGTCTACCTTTTTCATGCTGCACAAATTGGTTTCTGGAATTTTCCTTCCTCTTGAACACAGGAAAGCAAGTCATTGCTATAGTGTGGAAATTTTCTTCTTAGGATCTTTAGATATGCCTTCAGAAGCTCATGCAAACGAGATGTTGGTAAAAACCTGAGGAAAAATAATCAGTAGATTGAAATAATAAAAGTGTCTCATTGAAAAAATTTCTTAAAATTTCTACACAAAGTGAACGTAATTTCTATACAAAGTGAACTTTGAAAATGTCTACACAAAGTAGTTACTCGCAGAACAAAGTGCAGGCATACCTCATCATATTTCTTATGATCGATAAGAAAAATCAACACAAGCAAGTAACAGTATATTTCAATCTCTGGTAGATCATGCTTGATTGAAACTTAAGCCGCTGGAGCTGCCATATCAACATCCATTTCACCCCCATCTTCCTAAAAATTGTAACATCATATGAATGTCAAGAACCTTTGGACGAGAAAAGACATCCAGCTTCAAATTTTTAATATGTTTAGAACAAAACCGAAACAAGTTTTAACTCCTAAGCACCGAGTTCAAGACTATCAAGTATCAAACAAGCATAAGAATAGGACCCTAGCTTGACTTGAACTTCAAATTCAATAGTGAAACTCATTTGCACAGTAAGCAATTGCTCAAGACTCAAAATGCATCACAAATACAGTAACAGTTGCTTGAAACAATGATCTGGCATGAGTTCCCATTTCCATCTAGCAATGGTAAGCAATCACTTCAAGCTCGCGTGAATAAGGCAAGCAATCCTGAACGATCTACCATGCCACAAATAAAAAACATTACAAAACAATCCCAAATCCTTTACTTTGTTAGTCTATAAATATAAGATACAAACATCCTCACTAAATTATTTTGAATTACACAAGTATCTTAAAAGCATCAAGCAAAGCTAACATGCCAAACTCTAATGTGGCATTGCATCACCACAGAATAGCTAATCAAATAGTATGGCACACCCAAATCCTTTGCTTTGCCAGTCTTACATAAATTTGAGATGCAAGCTCCGTCACTCCTTCATTCCCAATAACACGAGTACATCTTCTAAGTAGCAAGTAGTGTTATTAACGTACTGGACTCCAGTTGTAGAGTGGAAAATACCTTGGGCGGGAAGGAGGACAGGCGGGCGAAGGCATCGGAGGAGGGAGGCAGCACGAAGGCAAGGAAGGCGGCGGCGGAGGGAGACGGTGGTGCGGGCGGCGCGGGAGATCCGGTGGACCTCCTTGGTGAGCGACCCCGCCTCGATCACCAACGCTATCTCCTTCAGATCTACATGCACCATGGGGCAAATGAACAAACGCGAGTCACCGTTGCCCCGCGATGGCCTCGTCATTTCTAAGAGTACAGCCGCACCGAGCGCGGGGTAGAGGGAGTACGGCGGCGTCGGGCGTGGGGAAGAGGGAGGTTTGGCGGTGTCGTGGGTGGCTGGATCCGGTGCCCGCGAGGTCGGGCGGCCTGATCCCATGCTTGCCGCCCACACGCAGTGCCCGCGCTTGCCAACCTCCTGGATGGCCGGATCCGGCGCGGCGCGGTGGCGTTGGCGAGGCCAGAAACGACCAGATCCAGCGCGGATGCGGTAGGGGAGGTGGCATCGTGGGCGAGGGGAGGAAGGGAGCGCTCGTGGGGAGTGGCAGCGAGGGTAGGAAGGGATTGGGCAGCGAGGGTAGGAAAGGTTGCACGAGAGTGGGGAGAGGTTGCGCGAGTGGGGTGTGGCCGTGTGGGCGCGGGCGTGGACGTGGGCGTAGGAGGGTGAGATGATCCGAGCCATCGGTTGATCGTTGACGCCGAAGAGAGTTGGAGGACGCACGACTACCCACTCTTTCTTTTAAGTAGTAGAGATAACTACTCAGTTACGAGTAGTATTTGGTAACCTCTAAAAGTGCTATTACACATGTAAGAAATCATGTTGATCTTAGGTCTAAAGATTATACATCATTATTGCTTGAGACCAACTAATTATACATAGAATCATAACAATCTCAATAATATCTCAAGGTGGATATATCCCACACCATGTTCTCTAACATGTATTCATATTATTGATTCGATATCTCTATATCCATGACCGGTGAAACATAGTCATCAATCAATACATGTTCTGGTCGTAGAGTCACTGGTGTTCGACTAGTGACATTCGACCAGGGATAATTTTAGAATGACATCAAATAAGTTAAAGAGCTTTATCAACAAGTCACATACTTTTGATCTATAAAACTGATGATTCATTCAAGGAACAGAATAATATTTATTCAATAACTCATAAACATAGACATGATACAATCATCTCTATGATTACCTCTAAGGCATATCACCAACACTAGGATGGCAGCTCTCCGCAATAACACTCCCCGTAGCAGCAACCCCTACCAGAACGTTCCAACCGAGCGTTCGCCGCAACACCCGCCAGAGGGGGAGACACCACCCCTCTGTTGGTGCAGGGACCCATGCAGGTTCTTCAAGTCCAAGCAGCGGCTCAGCCTGGGCATGCGTTACTAGAGTTACGCGAACTACTCCTGTGACTATCTCGACCACCGTTGGTTGGGACACAAGCAGCTATCGGCAGCCAGTAAGGTCCAGTTACAATATGTTCCCCTACATTCTCTCTTTCAAAGTACGCACTAACAACATCTCCCGTCTACCGTAGTCCCCGGATTCGCTATGTGGCTACTGCAAGTGGATCAACCAGGAGATCCACCCACATGACCAGTGGACTCTCGACTACGAGGAGTGGAATGTCAAAAGGGCCCGCAAGATCCGGGAGGAGCGCCGCACCGAAGAGTACAACCAGCGTATCCGGTGGAAGATGCAGTCCCATCACGAGGCGTGCAGGCGCAGTGAGTGCGAGGCTCGCGAGAGGGAGCAGGAGAAAAAGAGGGAAATGGCGGCCGACGAGGAGTACAACACCGAGCTCGCAAGGAAAGGCAAATGGCCCTGGTCCATGCAGTAGTCTGACCTTCTTCGCCCATATATCCGATGTATTTCTAATTCACTAAAGGCATGTCTGTACGGTCCTTGATTCGTTAGCCTGCTTGCCATGTAACCCCTTATCGGATCAACTGCTCGTATTGTTATCGTTGCACCATTTCTTCAAAGATCTCCACCGTGTATGAATTTTTGGTGCATCGCAATATCACTTACCTTCGTACTTACGAATCATTGCTACCTCTATCGTTCTCATAAAATTCTTCAGAAATTTAGCGCACTACAACATCATACGATGATCATAAAATGTTATTGCGAGTCTGACAAATTTTGTACCCTTGAAATTCTACGAAATTCACAAACGGACCAACCAACCTTGTCACCACCCTTTTATTTCCAAAAAAATAACATCTTACCACATGATTTACTAAATATAATACCTATAAAATGTAACATTTATTCCCACACAATTATTCAATCGGATTTATTAAACAGTACAGCTGCTACTTGAAATCGCCTAGTAGTTGGGCGACTTGACTAAGTCGCTCAACTAAGAATGACTTAGTCAAGTTGCTCAACTACCGGGCGACTCCAACGCTTGGCGCTCTGTCGTTGGGCAATTATGGCCAGTCGCCCAACCATTGGGCGACTAGGTATAAGTTGTACAACGGTACGGCGACTAATGATTATTTCTATTAAAAAATGAAGTGGTATTATTTCTGTAATTCTGAATAAAAATATATTATTTAAAAAAATCAATAAACATCTATCATTCACTACAAGAGCCAAGAAGTTCTCATGAGTACTTGTTTCCCTCTTGTATAAGCAGTTCCGAAAAAATGCAGAGAAATGGACTCACTAGCAAGTGGATGGATGATACAAGTGTATATGCAGGTTGAGAAATGAACTTCTTGGTGGCCCGAGTTCCAAGGTTCTCACTGTTGATGGTAAGTTTTTTTTATCAGGATCTGTCAAGAGCTCCTCACGAGGCCCTTAGGCTTAAAGCCACGTTGTTTTAATCCATTGTACTACTTCAATATGATAGGAACACCTTGTTAAGTACATCCTCCATTAGCAACGATAGAGACAAACTGAACCATAGTGGTCTCCCGAGACGAGAGATGGACAGCCCTTGCATGTGGTCGTATAGGTGGTAGTTAGGTCAGAGAGATCAGGTTAGATATTTCGTCTCATGGTAAACTCTGGCCAATTCTGTGTCCAGCAAACGTTGATGCAATTTTGTATATACGTATGTTCAGCCAGTGACCGATGCACCGTGGAGGCGCGAGGGGGACTGGTGTACCGGTTTCGCTTGTCACACTTTTGGTATCTTCTCAGTATCTTTGTTATTATTTGTACAATAAATTTAGTTAATTTTATTCTCAAGATTGCTACTTATGCATATTTTTGGGCTTTCGAAACACACTATCTATTATTAAGGTACTACATTTAATGTATTTATAATTTTAACTTTGTTTCTCATAATTTATGTATCAATTTGGATTATACATGATATTTAAATGTGTATTTGTTAGCTCACCTCATGATAACTTTATCCCACTAGCTAGCACCTCCTTCATTTTTCGTGCTACGTACACCACTGTGTTCAGCTGCACATTTCTCCTTCCACTTAGTTGGAAGCAAACACTACTATCGGGGAAGATTTCTTTTACCGTGTAAGGGAAACTTCCTGGATGAATTTGAAATAGAAACGAAAACAGAGTGGAAATTAAGATGCAACGAGAGTCGAGAAAAAATTTAGATTGCTTGCATTTCGAGGTTTCCGAGAAGCATTGGCGTGTGGTAAACTTAGCCACAGATTTTAAGTATTGTGCTTTTGTCAATGGAGCTGAAGTGTATTACCCCAGTTCCTAAGCAAGTGAGCTGCTAGATTCATAGAGAATTGCTTGAATCACACTGTCTTGTGATATTATCATTCTATCATTTCTTTCTTTCTTTTGAGACGTTGTCATTCTATTCAATTGATTGTATTTATTGGTGTATGAAAACTCCTAATTTCCCTCGCTTGGATATGGATCTGTCACGATGGTAGGGAGATTATCTAGGCGTGCTAGCTTGTTTTTTCTAGACAGCAGAGACAATTGGCTAGTGTAGTCATCTTAAGGCTAACAATTATGTCTTAACGTGTTCAAATTCTGGACACAAATAAACCATCTAACTCGTGTTTGCTGGAAATCAATTTTTGGTCATCAACTACGGAGCTAAATTCCAAATTTAGCCTCTGTTACCCGTAAATTATTCCATTTCTAGTCCCCTCTCCCGTGTGCTGCCGTCGAGGACAGCAGGAGCTAGGTGCTGTCGTCGGGGACAGCAGCAAGCTGACTATAGCACTGTAGCGGCATTTTCCCAAAAAAAAATGAATTTTGGACACAATTGGCCCCCTGTTGATTCTAAATTCCAAATTTAGCCTCTGTTACCTATAAATTCCATTTCTAGCCCCTCTCTAGCACTGTAGCGGCATTTTCCAAAAAAAAATACATTTAAGTATATTTTTTTGAAGGAATTTCTAAATATATAAAATGAGCTCAAAAAATTATAAAATTTTTTGTGGAGCCTCTCGACACAGTGTCCTTGCTTGTGTAATTTTTTTAAAATTTAATTCATTTTTTTTTCTCTAAAATTCATTTAAGTGTACTGTTTGTAGGAATTTTCTAATATAGAAAATGAGATCCAAACATTATGAATTTATTTCAGTCTCCTTACACAGTGGACTTGATTGTGTGGTTTTTTTAGAATTTTATATGTTCTAAAATTGTCTCAAAAATTAAGGGTTTAGGTCTCAAAAATTAGGACGAAAGGTTTCAGAAATTAGGGTTTCATGATTTCATGTGACTTGAAATGTGGGAAGTTTAGTACCACATAACTACTCTACGTAAGAGACACTCCCTCCTCCGTACATCTGTCGTCCCGTCGCTGTTGTCCCCGCTTGCCCATACTGCTCACTTTTATGGCGTGTCGAATCTCTAGACCCGTCTCCCGATTGATTCGCTCGCGTGCCTCCACCAGCAAGGGTGTTGTGTGACGATTCGCGGCGTCACACCGGTGTTAAACCGAACCTAACCGTGTGCTACGTGCTCCTTGCAGTATATGGCGTTGTAGCGTGACAACACAGTTTGGTCACACCACGGGTCATGACGTGGCCGAATGGGTTAAAATTGGAAATAAAGTTAGGAATATTTTATTTTTAAAAATATTTTTTAAAAATAGATTAAAAAAATAAAAAAATCTTGTTTTGTTTTCAGTTGGACTGTTCGCAACACGTGCAGTTACCCTCACCATGAAGTCGTTCCTCCACGACAACAGATCCTGACCCTTGAACAATAGAAGATTTAGCATATTTCTCTTTTTTTATGAGAGCATTTAATCATGCATCATCGTCGGCTTTTATTATATAATAGATTATCAATTGAAGCTCCTCATGATTTTTTTTGCCGCTTTTCTCAGGACTAGTACAAACAATAGAAGAAATACTATGCTATCAAGAACTAAAATATCTTGTAAATAACAAAACAGTGTAACTGACCATAATCATATGATGATTTACTAAAACATTTTAAGAGAAATGAAGATAATAACATTAATAAAAAAAAGATTAACTTTGGTATAGGATATACATAGTACTCTATCCCTTTAATTGTTAATTTTCTGCACTTCCCAGCAGTACACTTGTAGATCGGCGTTGGCCAATTACCATTGGATCTAGCACCATGGGGACTAACATTAACTGGAATTGTAGCGCTAGAACCTTGGGGACTATCATGAAACCCTAATTTTCTAAACCTTTCGTCTTAATTTTTGAGACCTAAACCCTTAATGTTTGAGATAATTTCAGAACATATAAAATTCTGAAAAAATTACACAATCAAGTCCACTGTGTAAGGAGCCTAGAAAAAATTCATAATGTTTGAACCTATTTTTCTATATTAGAATATTCCAACAAACAGTACACTTAACTGAATTTTAGAAAAAAAATCAGAATGAATTAAATTTTAAAAAATTATACAAGCAAGGACACTATGTGAGGAGGCTCCACAAAAATTTTATAATTTTTTGAGCTCATTTTATATATTTACAAATTCCCCCAAAAAATATACTTAAATGGATTTTTTTGGGAAAATACCGCTACAATGCTACAATCAGCTTGTTGCTGCCCCCGATCGCGGCACCTAGGTGCTGCTGTCCCCGACGGCAGCACCTAGCTCCTGCTGTCCCCGCCGGTAGCACGAAATTGTGGACATTATTGGCCCCTGTTGATCCTAAATTCCAAATCTCACCTCCGTTAACCGTAAATTCCATTTCTAGCCCCCTCTCTGCGTCTTTCTTGGCGGGACAAAGAAAAGCTAGGTCTTTGCCAGTCGGGACAGAAGACAAGCCGATCAGAAGTTGCATTTTCCCAAAAAAAATCTATTTAAGTATATTTTTTGGAGGAATTTGTAAATACATAAAATTAGCTCAAAAAATTATAAATTTTTTGTGGAGCCTCCTGGCACAGTTTCCTTGCTGGTGTAATTTTTTCCGAATTTAATTCATTCGAGTTTTTCTCTAAAATTCAATTAAGTGTATTGTTTGTTGGAATTTTCTAATATAGAAAATTAGGTCCAAACGTTATGATTTTTTTTCCAGACTCCTTATACAGTGGACTTGATTGTGTAATTTTTTTCAAAACTTTATATATTCTTAAATTGTCTCAAACATTAAGGGTTTAGGTCTCAAAAATTAAGACGAAAGGTTTAGAAAATTAGGGTTTCATGATAGTCCCCAAGGTCCTAGCGCTACAATTCTAGTTAATGTTTGTCCCCAAGGTGCTAGATCCAATGGTAATTGGCTGACGCCGATCTGCAAGTGTACTGCTGGGAAGTGTAAAAAATTAACAATTAAAAGGGTAGAGTACTATGTATGTCCTATACCAAAGTTAATCTTTTTTATTAATGTTCTTATCTTCATTTCTCTTAAAATGTTTTAGTAAATCATCATATGATTATGGTCAGTTACACTGTTTTGTTATTTACAAGATATTTTAGTTCTTGATAGCATAGTGTTTCTTCTATTGTTTGTACTAGTCCTGAGAAAACCTGCAAAAAAAATCATGAGAAGCTTCAATTGATAATCTATTATATAATAAAAGCCGACGATGATGCATGATTAAATGCTCTCATAAAAAAGGGAAATATGATAAATCTTCTATTGTTCAAGGTTCAGGATCTGTTGTCGTGGAGGAACGACTTCATGGTGAGGGTTACTGCACGTGTTGCGAACAGTCCAACTGAAAACAATACAAGCTTTTTTAAAATTTTTAATCTATTTTTTAAAAATATTTTAAAGATAATATCTCTCTAACTTTATTTTCAATTCTGACCCCTTCAGTCACACCATGACCCGTGGCGTGACCAAACTGTACTGTCACGCTACAACGCCATATACTACAAGGAGCACGTAGCACACGGTAAGGTTAGGTTTAACACCGGTGTGATGCCGCGAAGCGTCACACAACACTCTTGCCAGTGGAGGCGCACGAGAGAATCAATCGGGAGTCGGGTCTAGAGATTCGACACGCCATAAAAGCGAGCACTACGGGCAAGGGGGGACAACAGCTACAGGGTGATAGATATGCGGAGGAGGGAGTGTCTCTTACCTAGAGTAGTCATGTGGTACTAAACTTTCCACATTCTAAGTCACATGAAATCATGAAACCCTAATTTTCGAAACCTTTCGTTCTAATTTTTTAGATCTAAACCCTTAATTTTTTAGACAATTTCAGAACATATAAAATTCTAAAAAATTACACAATCAAATCCATTGTGTAAGGAGACTGAAAAAAATCATAATGTTTGGACCTCATTTTCTATATTAGAAAATTCATAAAAACAGTACACTTAAATGAATTTTAGAGAAAAAATAAGAATGAATTAAATTTTGAACAAATTACACAAGCAAGGACAGTGTGTCGGGAGGCTCCACAAACAATTTCATAATTTTTTGAGCTCATTTTCTATATTTAGAAATTCCTTCAAAAAATATACTTAAATGGATTTTTTTGGGAAAATACCGCTACAGTGTTACAGTAAGTTTGTTGCTGTCCCTAACCGCAGCACCTAGGTGCTGCTGTCTCCGACGGTAGCACCTAGCTCCTGCTGTCCCCGACGGCAGCACGCGGGAGAGGGGGGGCTAGAAATGGAATTTACGGGTAATGGAGGCTAAATTTGGAATTTAGAATCAATAGGGGGCCAATAGTGTTCAAAATTCTTCCTTTTTTGCACCTAAATGGTGTGAAATTCAAAGAAATATTTCATTAGTTTAAGGGGAAAGGAATTGGATGTAAACATGATATGATGGAATAAGAAGGTTTGAAGTCTTCTGTCTAACTAAGCCGGCCGATATACTCTATTTGGGAAAAAAAAATGCCGACCAAATATACTCATGGGAGTCATCATATCTTAAATCACTAACGATACTATATACTTGTTTGGCCCCTCCCTACTGGTCTCTTGCCTCTCTTGATTTATCCATCTACTAGAAAGCTCTCTTGATTTGTTATTCTCGTATTCCTGCCTGCTTTTATTTTCAGACAGTTAATCTAGTATATACTGCCCGGCACATAATTGTCCGGCAAGCTAGTCGGTTGGACGACCGCAAACATCGTCCGGAAATGGATCCTCTGCATCGAAACTATCAAAGCAGATGATCTATAGTACTTGACATTAGAATACGATATATACTGTCTACAGTAAAATTGGTACAGTGAAATATATCGCTATGTGTATGGAGCTGCTATAATACCACTGTTGTATACTGTTCACATAATTGTTACAGTAGAGGATCCGGATCCCCGTATGCATGCACAATTGCACATAGGAATGAAAATTCCTGCAACTCTTCCGAGGTTTATACAAGTACGATGAAGACCGATCAACCAAAGTTAGTACTCGATCGCTCGGTTGATTGGTTGGTTGCTTCGCTTTACATTGGCCAAGTAGCAAGGCTGCGCCAGAGATAGAGACCTTCCTTGCAAGTTAATCACAAGATGACGGTATGTTAATTACATCAGGCAGGGACAACGGCGTAGACTGACCTACCTCCTCTACCCACCTACCTCACCTAGGCAAAGCTAATAACATAATACAGCAAGTTTGGATTGACGAAATACTGTTTTTTTAAGAAATCGCAGTTGGAAGAAAATTGCGGATCTAGCAAATATTTTAGAACAATTTCAAAAATAAATAATGACATAAAAGCATGATTCCAACAAGCTTTATAAACAATAGAAATGATTTTAACATAACAAAATTATTCCTTATAACATATAAACAAGAAAACATAAAGAATTTAAAACTACGGATAATATCAACTAACATAATGCACATATTGATATTTAATCATTAGCTCTCAGATGTCAGCCGCTCTAGTGATTAAGGGTGAAAACGAGTTGGATACGGGCGGATATTGCTCTTACAGTATCCTAACCCATATTTTTACCCTCGGATTCGGAGTCGGATACAAATAATAGGATTTTTCGGTATACATGCACAAGGTGGATGCGGATCGGATTCAAATTGATCACAAATAACTTGACGGATAGTGTACACATAAATAAAAGATATAACTTTACCAATGAAGGTGTTAAATTATACTACCTATTAGAGAATTATTTATCCTACTTAGCAACGTAAAGATAATCAAATATAAATTCATATTATATATTAGTCAATGACTAGAAAACCATAGAGGATATTAAAGGATATTGATATTTATCAGATATCTATTTTGTTGATTTATTGGATATCTTTCGGATATCCTATAAAATACAGATACATACTGTATATTGCTCTTCCCATATCCTAACCTATATTCTATGAGATTTTTCGGATACGGATACAGATAATATTGGATGCGGATCGGAACTAAAAAATGGTACCCAGGTGTATTTTTTCGGATACGGTATCGGATCGGGCGGGGATTATCCGTCCTGTTTTCACCTCTACTAGTGATGAACTAGGCCTTCTTGATATCATTGGATTGTTTCTCAAAAACAATTAGAGTGATAATTACTTGACAATAGACTAGGTTTTGAGCTCTGCTTCTTTATCATTATAAAAGCAAAGATTGTTTAAGTAACTCAAAAAGAAAATAGAAAGTGACTTTCAGTAAGTGAACAAAGCAAATAACACCACTGCTAACAATCTGCTTTCTAAATTTGAGTTTAAATGTTATCAACTATTAACTGAATCACTAAACCAGATGAGATTGACTCAATGGTGTCGTTGTAAGATTAACAAATCAGTACTTCAGTAATCATTGATATTACCGCAAGATTAACAAATCAGTACTGCAGAACATAACGATATTACTACAAGATTAACTAATCAGTTCTTCAGCAATAATCTAGTTCCAGCTCAAAGCCTAATATATGATTCCAAATTATCATAACATGATAACAATTTATGTAACACCCTGGCTATTCGGAAGCCAAGATGTCACCTAAAACATCTAACATACATCCATAATGCAGAAGAATTTGAACTAAGTATTTCAACTAAAGAACTGACATTAAATTAAGCAGGACATGGTGAAGGTATCCTTCCTTCACCTTCTAAGTTATTTAATCACGATAATCAATAAAGAAGGTTCACACGCAGTAATAAATCAACATCCATGTGGAGAAGGTATCCTTCCTTCACCAATTATAATTTAATTATTACAGTTCATCATTAACGAATGTAAGATAGAACTAAATTTAATCTTGAACATGAATAGGATGATGTGAGCGAGTAGTGCGTGTCTACTCCCTCCCAAGTGGGCCAACACCGGGTTACCTAAAATAAACAAACAACGCAAGAGTGAGTCCATGACTCAAGTACAATGAAAGAGAAAGAACACATATACAAACAGGACATCACCATTTTAAGAATGCGAACCTTGCATCGAGTGAACACTTATGAAAACATGAAATGAATGAATGTAATCAAGGATGGATGCACACATGCATATACTGGTATAGTGAGTGACACACGTCGGTGTTCACTTAAGCCCGCACCTTAACAAAAGTGCGGGGATCCAAGTCCTATATGAAGAACGTTTCATATAGGTGTCCAAAGTCGCCCATACTTTGGAATTGATGGGTCTTACGTGCCCATCTTTGGAATTGATGGGTCTTTCAATCCACTCCGTGGATGGGACATGACAATGTCCAAATTTGCCCACATTGGAATGGTGGGACTTACAATCCACTCCCGTGGACATAACATGAATAAAAGGATGCATGATATGAACATGAGCAGTGATAATACCATATCTCAAGATATACTCCACATAATGAAAGAACATAACCAATTCAAACATCTCGGATAACACAATATGTCACACTATATTCATGAAAACATTCACAATCACAAGACTCAAAAGCAACAAAGTACTTGCCTTCGCGTTGCGGCGCGTTAGCGTGCAACGATGGCGCTCCCAAACCCGTAGCCTCGTGGCCTAAACAATTAAATAACCGAAATAAGAACAACATAGAATCCAACCCGAATTAATAGTCTACAATACCCCTTGAACTCCCAAGGAATCGCCATAAAACCTAATCGAAAAACAGGTGCAACCCAAACACGTGCGGGACAGCAGCACGAAAATGACAGTAGTTAATGACGTGGGACTCGAAATGAGATGAGTCCAGATCCTACCTCATCTTAACGAACATATCTATAACATTCAAGTTGATGAGATTTCCCAATTCGGCCAATAAACTTCTCTAATAAAGAAAACAAAACAGCAGCACAGTTTTATCCGAACAAACAGGACAGCAATACTAAAACAACCATAACTTTTAATCTACAACTCCGAATTGAGCGTTCTTTAACAATCTGAAAAGGTTGTGAAATTACCTACAATAAACTAGTTGTACGACATTCAAATTTTGCCTTTAACAAAAAGTGGCACACGGGTCAAAACTAAAGATAGAAACCGACATACAATCTGGACAGACTGACATACAATCTGGACAGTCACATTGAAAAGTGCATAACTTTTGATCTATAAATCCAAATGAAGTGTTCTTTATCAATCCTGAAAGCTAGTGATATCACCTTCAAAATTTGTTATGGGGAAGACCTCTGAATCACCCTCTAACTAGGCCATAAATCAACCTATACAGAGACTGCTAATTCTCGTCAGGATTCTGGATAGCAGATATTAAATCTATCATAACTTTTGACTCGTTCGTCGGATTTTAGTGTTCTTGGCGGCCACCGAAAGCTAAGAACAAGACCTACAATACTCCAGGAGATGAACATCTCTAAATCGGCCTCTAAAACCACAAAACAGACCTCGCAACATACTGGACAGATTTATCCTCTAATCGCAGCGAATCGATCTAACAAAAGAATGAACCAAAACACCTCTACCACTAATCAATCCATGGGGATCAGCACTCATTACCCTAGGAGAAGCGTGAGACACCAAACCTTGCACGAAACACCAATGGTTGACGGCCTCCGGCTCTCCCTTGATTCGGCAGCGCTAAGGAGGAAGAGGAGGTTCTTGCCACCAATGGAGGAAGAAGGGCGGCCGCCACCAATGGAGGAGGAGGTCGCTTGGGGCTGCAGGAAGGTGCGGCCAAGGGAGGTGGGAGGAAGAAGGTGGCGCCAAGGGGAGGGAGAGGGGAAAAGGGTGGCGGCTAGGGTTAGGGGTGTGGGCGCATGGGCTTTAGGCCCATGATGCCTCCCTCAAGAGGTGGACTGCCAGCCCACTTGGCCACACCAAGCCCAAAAGCCAAGAAAAACCAGTAATCCCCTTCTCTAAACAAGATTTGTGAAAAAACAAGCCCCGAATAAAATTAAGCGCTACCGATTAAATTGATTTAACCCGATTTTTAACTTCTCACACTTCCGGAGTATTACAATTTACAACTCCAAAATCATCACTGAGCATTCACAAATAGCCCACAATCTATCATGCAAGTCTCCCGGTACTTGTATAAAAATCACATAAAGCAACAATTGCAGGAACACTAGTACATCACATTATGCAAGATAGATGAATCAAAAACCTTGGGTACTCACAGAACTAATGGCAATCAAAGCCACCGAGAAGACAAGGCACGTTGATATGATGCTGACCTAGAAAACCTATCGTCGTCGTTACACCACGGTTTTCTCGGTGAGGTTGTCGAAGATACAATGCCACCACCATGAATCCAAGTGTACAGAAACACAGGATCGAGGTTGGGGAATTGCCGCACAAAGAAACAAAAGAATCGCACACTAGCCAAGCACACGAACCAGCACCCAATCACCAAATAACCACTAGATCAAGTGTAAGACTCACCGTGAGGCAAGTCCTAGAAATTAGTCGTGTTGAGGTGGTTTTAATCTAAGAGAGAAGAGAAGAAGGAACTTTTATCTTCACTTTTTCAAGAGGAAGGAGGAGGAGTATATAAGGTGGAGGACGAGGCATCGCGACCAAAATGGCTGCCCGAGCTTCTCGCGAAAGCCATGGCGTGGGGATCGGATCAATCCCCACGACCTCTTCTCTGGTCACTCTCTCTCAGCAGGATAAGGCCATATGACTCTTATCCTCTCCCTCTTTCTCTCTGACATATGTGCTCCACGGGAATAATTGGGAAATTCCCAAAATGCCCCTGGTTTACAACAATTCCCACCAATTTCTCAATTTCTTGTTAGGTGCACAAAAAAGAATTTCCTTTTTTTAATATACAGATGTTTGACTATGAGTATCTTGGAGGTTTGAACCCAAAGTCTAGCAGTAGGAACTACGGCTCTGCACGGACAGAGGAGGACTTTGCCTTGATCAAATGCCTTGATGTGAGAGTTTTCGCTTGAGTTGCACTCTGTATATGGCGCCTTGCCCTTTCCTCTCATATTGGAATGTTACGGTCATGTCCCTCGTATATTTCCAATGAATACTTAGGGAAGTCTACCCAAACTTCCTTCGACCGCGACATCACGATCATACTCACATAGGTGAATTCTTCAGAGAATCTTGTAGGATGATTCCCTTTTACATATATGTCATTGAATTCATTAAGAACTATTGCTCAACCCACCATATAGTTGGAGTACTGCAGCCAATGGGACCCTTGAGTGTACTCTCTATTTCCACAAAGCTTTGTTATCCTAGAGACTAGTTCATGGGATCTTTGATTTCCTACAATAGGTATCAACTGTTAGAAACCACTATAAGGGTATGAGCACCATTCCCTTGGATGCTACAAGGATGACTTTGCCAGTCATTCATTTAGTGAAAGGATCAACTAAATTTCTTTCAGACTGAATGTATTCTATAGTGATTACACCCATCTCTCTAGCATGCCCAACCGACTTAAGTTGTCTCTTTATATGTTTTGAAGACTTCATATCATCTTTCCTACTTTTCACCTTAACCAGAACGGTTTGGTTATCACAGTAGGTCAAAATAGCTAGAATTGGTTTTTCCAGCACAAGTATGTGAGAAAGAAGCTCCTTGAGCCATCCTACCTCTACAACAACTAATTCTAGCACTACTAACTTAGCCTCCATGGTGGACCATGTAAGGATAGTCTATTTAGAGAACTTTCATGAAACAACCCCACTTGCTAGAGTGAAAATATAACCACTTGTAGCCTTCATATCATCCGATTCACTAATTCAGTTTGAATCATTGAATCCTTCCAAGGCATCCGGATGGTCAGAAAAATGTATTCCCAAATTTATGGTCCACTTTAGATACATAAGTACCCTTTCCAGTGTTGTCCAATGATCAACTCTTGGATTGGTCGTATACCGACTCAGTCTACTTACATCATATGAGATACTAGGTCTCGTCGCACTAGCAAGGTACATTAAGGACCCAATTATTTTAGAAAATTTAAGCTGGTGTTTTCCATGTCCAATGTTTTTTTTATGTAACTTAACATTTGGATCATAGGGTGCAGATACCGATTTACAGTCCATGAATCCAAATCGGATTAGGACTTTGTCCACATAATGAGATTGAGACAGAGTAATTCCATTCTCACCTTTTATAAGCTTGATGTTTAAGATAACATTAGCTTCCCTCAGGTCTTTCATATCAAAGTTCTGGGAGATGAAAGACTTTGTTTTATTGATTGCATCCATGTTGGTCCCAAAAAGTAATAGTCATCCACGTATAGAAAGAGAATGACACCTCCACCCCCATTAAATTGATAGTAGACATATTTATCGGCTTTGTTTACAGAAAAGCCAACTGAAGTTAGAATACTATCAAATTCGTCATGCCATTGCTTGGGGGCTTGTTTTAGACCATACAAGGATTTAACCAAACGACATACTTTCTTCTCTTGTTCTTCAGCCACAAACCATCCGGTCGCTGCATATAGATCTTCTTATCCAACTCTCCATTAAGGAAAGCAGTCTTTACATCCATTTGATGTACATGGAGTTTGTATGGGGCAACTAGTGCTAAAAACACTCGAATTGTGGGTAGACAAGCTACCAGAAAGTATGTGTCAAAGTAGTCTTCATCCTCTTTTTGCGTGAAACCCTTAGATACTAAACGAGTTTTGTACTTTTCTATAGTACCATCGGGTCTTCGCTTTTTCTTAAAGATCCATTTGCAGCCCACTGGCTTGCATCCAAGTAGAAGGTTCGTAACCCCCCACATTCTGTTAGCCATGATGGAATCCATCTCGTTACGAACTGTTTCCTTCTTGTACTCCACATCTGGAGATGTGCATTCCTCTGAAAGGGTTCGTGGTTCGTCATCTACAAGGTAGGTGACATAGTAATTGCCTAAGGACTTTTCAGTTCTTTGTCTCTTACTCTTCCTCAACTCAAATTTAGGAGCGATGTTTTCCATACTAGGAAGAATATAATGTTCTAGTGAACCGTTAGGAACAATGACTTCATTAGCTCTCATAGGAAACACATTCTCAAAGAAAGTAGCATCACGAGATTCCATAACGACATTTGTAGCCATGCCGCTCACCTCGGATTTGACCACTAGAAATCTATAAGTCGTGTTGTTTTTAGTATACCCTAGAAAGACACAATCAACAGTCTTAGGACCAAGCTTTCTTTTCTTCAGTAATGACACATGCATTTTTGCAAGGCATCCCCCAGTTCGAAGAAATGATAAGTTAGGTTTCCTTTCCTTCCTTCCTTAGTAAGGTGTTTCCTCTTGATTATGAGGTGGAGCCCTATTTAGGACATAATTAGCTGTAAAAACTGCTTCACCCCATCAATAATCCGACATACCTGAACTCTATAACATGGCATTGACCAAATCACAAAGAGTTTGGTTTATCCTTTCGGCTATTCTATTTGGTTGGGGTGAGTATGGTAGAGTAATTTCATGAATTATTCCACTTTCTTCACAGTATTGAGAAAATTCCTTAAAAACATATTCGCCACCTTGGTCTAACCTTAACAGTTTGATTTTCTTTTCTAGTTAGTTTTCCACTTCGGCTTTAAAGATCTTAAAATGTTCTCGTGCTTCATCTATTGACCTAAGTAAATAAAGATAGCAATACTTCATTGCATCGTCCATGAGAGTAACAAGATATCATTTGCCACCTTTAGTTAATATTCCATTAATCTCACATAGATCGGAATGTATTAGCCCAAGTGGTGAAATGCTTCGCGTCTTCAACGCTATAAAAAGGTTTTCGAAGTTGCTTAGCTTGCACACACACTGCACACTTAGAGCCCCTCTTATAATTATAACTAGGAATAAGACTCATTTTGCTTAACCGCACAATAGCTTCAAAGTTAACATGACACAATGGAGAATGCCAAATATCATGAATTTTATTGCAATGAGAAATATTGAAAATGTTTGCATTATTGAAATCAAGAATAGATAAGCAGAACATACCTCTGTTGATGAGGATATCCCTACTACTTATGAGGTTATTCGTGAAGCAGGAGCTAAACTTCTCAAACAACAGGTGCATTTGTTTCTTAATGAATTTCCTTTTGTTGCCAATGAGAATGATGAGGATATCCCTACTACTTATGAGGTTATTCGTGAAGCAGGAGCTAAATTTCTCAAACAACAGGTGCATTTGTTTCTTAATGAATTTTCTTTTGTTGCCAATGAGAATTGGTTACTACCTAAAGCAATACTTGGTGCATTCTCAGGTTTGACAAATTTAAAGACTTTGGAACCGAGAGGGAGGCCGGGAACAAATTCATGGAGGAGAAATACATGCGGCCAACAAGGGAGAAGAAACCCATGTGGCCAACGAGAGGAACGTGCTCTCGAGGATAAAACCCTAGCACACGCGAGCGGTCAAGAAAGACATATGGTGACATGGCAACAAGGGTTACATTGGCATAAAAGAAGCATCAAGTGCATCGAACAAATTCGCGCAAGCTAAGAGAAGGAAAGCTCACAATACAAGGGAAACCGAGAGGAGACTAGTTTAAATTTCCAAATTAAAGTAGGACGTTTTTGAATCGGATTATCATTCACGTGAAGCGATGTCGGACTCGGATTCTGTAGCAATGAGCGATGTCGGACTCGGATTATCTGTAGCACTCGGTTCTTGTTCATCCGAGTTTTGTGCTTGCGTGGGAGGCTATATAAACCCCATGGCGCACCATAGAGGTAGACCGGTTTATGCATAAGATTGAAACATAGCTATTGCTTGTTCTTTCGACACGAGTTCATGCGAGGACTTTGAGAGAATTAGGCGATCCATTGTTTTGTTCGCAATCCAGGTCAAGCCGTCGTTCCATTGGGAATTGGGGACTTGGCGTTCGTCGTTCGTGGTCTCGCGACGAACAACTACCGGTGTGTTTTGGGCGTATTCAGAAGAGTTGAGGGTTCGTGCATTGGCGCGAGTGTTCACTAGCGACATCGTCTACTTCACATCAACTATCCACGGTTCCTCATCGAGAAGATCGGGCCTCCCGTATCATATGGTATCGATTCTAGGTTTACTCAGTGAGAATTTCTTTACCCGTAGTTAGATTCATTTTCTATCCTATCGTCCAATAAACCGAAAATTGCAATACCAAAACCGTAGTTTAATCTATTATTTCATGTGCGTTTAGTTAAGTTTTCATCCATTAGAGTTTTTGTTTTTAGTCTTTGATCCATGTGTTCCTTTTGCGTTGCTTAATCGTTGTGTTCACATAAACCGTACCAAATTGCTGATTGAACTCCTCAATTAGCACCCAAAAGAGATAGTCGACCAAACACTTTGGGTTTCTTGAGCTTCACTTATATCCTTTCATCCTTGAGACTAGCTTTTGTACATTGCACTAGGGTCGTTTCTTTGGTTTATTTACACGTTGTTGAATTGTGAGACTTGTGCAATCAAGAGGAGCAAACCCTATTTAAACCATTGCAATAAGAAAAGAGGAAAAGCGATAGGTTACAAGAAAAAGCCACACTTGAAAAGGTATTAAAAACAAAAGATCAAACCCGCAAATACCGGTACCAATTTTTTCCTTTCGGTTTCCTTAATAGCCAGAAGGCGTAAGAGCTTTGTTCATGCGGTTTTGAGAAAAAAACAAACAAACAAACAAAAGGGTGGCGAAATTGGGAAGAGTAAACCTTAGTCCACAATTTCAGATTGTGTATTTAATCTATTTGAGCAATCTTGTGCCCTAACATTGATATCTTTGCAATTGGCTAGCGTCTCTCATAGTACTTGGTGCAAAAACGAGCTAGTTTTCATCTCAATTTCAGTTTGTCTCTCACTAGCTCATTCCTTTGTTTGCATTAAGTCACATTTATCTTTGTTTGTGCGTTCATACACTTCGCTTAAACCTTTTGGATCAGCACATAGGCAAAATACTCTAGCTTGGATCATTACTTAGCTTTACAATACCTTGAATATCAGTTGCATAGGATATACACATACCTATCCGAGCTCCACCTACACCGTTTGTGTACTCCCTTGCTCTTGGTTACGCTCATACATTACGGGTTAAGGTCGCTCGTCTGTCTGGCGCCGATTTGCCGTCTTTGATTCACTTTGGAGCAGTAAGCTTGTCTTGTGTTCGGGATGGTGAGTTGCGGCGTAGAGAGCAAGTTTTTACTAACCCGGATATAATTTCGTTTGCTATTTGTGAGTTTTATCCATGTCGGTCATGAGGAGAATCCACGGTTACGTGGGCTGAGTATACGATTGTGTGGGGCGCTACAAAAGCAACTTCATGATCGTGATAATGGTGTGCGCGATGAGCTCGGGTCCGTTCGGGTGGATTGAACAATCTCGGAGAGGAGGTTACGCAACTACGCACGGACATCAACAACAACTTCTTGAGCCGCACGCCATGTTCAATCAACCAAGCGTGCATCGTAAGGATTTTCATGATAAGCCCAAATTTTCTATCCCTATATTTTCGGTCGTGCGGATGTACAAGAATATCTCACTTGGGAGCTAGAAATTGATACTCTATTTGGATGCACAACTATACCAATGAGAGAAGCTCTTACTTGCGTCTAGTGGCTTGGTGATTATGCCACACATTGGTGGGAGCGATTTATTAAATAGCGTATGGGCGCCATGAATTGCCGATTATCACGTGGGAGCAGATGAAGCGACATTTCGGGCGCGTTTTGTACCTCGCCACTACAAGCGCTCTCTACTTGACAAGTTGACTTGTCCACGAAAAGGTTTAAATGCCGCTAGTATATCACATGTGAAGGCGATCGAGCATGGGACATTCCCTTCGGTACATGTTTAGTGTAGTGCTGCCCCATTGCTTCATGAAGAGTTTGTAGTTCTGGTAATTGCTCAATTGTCGACCCACAATCTTTGGGACGGGATGTATCCAAACCCATATGAGAATGAGTGCCACATAGCCAAATTGAGTGAGAATGATAAAGAGAGTGGTGTGTGATTCCACCATATGTGAGGTTGAGAGCATCTCTATTGGGTGTGAGAAAGATGCACCAACGTAAAAGAGAGAAGTAGATGATAGTCAAAAAATGAGTTGAAAGTTGAACAACCGCACCGTTGGACGTGAAAGACGAGGAGATAACCACGGTGGGGATAGAGTGCTTGCGATCCAATGGTTTCATGATGATGATTTGATATCTACAACACCTACAATAGCGAGGAGGATGGTAAAGGTATGATAATGGTGTTGAATTGCATACTCATCAAGAAGAAGTGCATCTGAGTTCGATCTCTAGTGTTCCTTTGAATATTCCATGTTCTGAAATTTGTATGCTCAATTTACATAATGTGGAATTGATTATCCATAAGGACGTTCTTACTAAAATATCTTTTGATGATCTTTTATACTATATCATGTTCGATGTTCATAGAGAGCTATCTAGTGTGATTGAGAATCTTGCTAAAGTTTCATGTTTAAAATCACTCGTTAGTACTTATGCCTACGCATATACATTCAATTTGATGGAGATTATGGTGTAGATGACAAGTTCTATGTTTATCGAATATGCATTACTGTGATAATCTTGCTGATTTAAACTTGCATGTTTTGCGCAAACCATCTATTGAGAAATATCATGATCATTTTGAGATGGATTTTAATACAAGTGCCTATTGTTTAGAACGCAATATGATGCCTACTTGTTTCTCCTATACATGTAAACAACGTAGTCGAGTTGAAGCATGGAAGAAACTAAAATTTTCTCTCCAATATTTGAACAACTTGATCTAGTGGGTCCTCTTATATCTTGTCCATGTACTTACAAAGTCGAGGACAATTTTTCTCATGGGAGAGAGAATGATGTATTGAAAGTATCGCAATGTATATATCAAATACATCCTATGGCTGCTATGATCCTAATTATTTTGTGCGCAACAACGAGAATGTCACAACAATTGATGCATACATATACCACGTATATACGTTGTTCTTTTTGTTTATTAGACTTTCAAATGAATCATCATGTGCTAAGCGAAAGGAGTTTGGATGACAAATATATATACCATGCATATCGTTGTATTTTTGTCTAGCACATCTTTAGGCTATCAAAAGCCGAGGACGACTTTTTTGAAGAAAGGGAGGATGATGAGGATATCCCTACTACTTATGAGGTTATTAGTGAAGCAGAGCTAAACTTCTCAAACAACGGTGTATTTGTTTCTTAATGAATTTCCTTTGTTGCCAATGAGAATTGGTTACTACCTAAAGCAATACTTGGTGCATTCTCGGGTTTGACAAATTTAAAGACTTTGGAACCGAGAGGAGGCGGGAACAAATTCATGGAGGAGAAACACATGCGCCAACAAGGAGAAGAAACCCATGTGGCCAACGAGAGGAACGTGCTCTCGTGATAAAACCCTAGCACACGCGAGGTCAAGAAAGACATATGGTGACATGGCAACAAGGGTTACATTGGCATAAAAAGAAGCATCAAGTGCATCGAACAAATTCGCGCAAGCTAAGAGAAGGAAAGCTCACAATACAAGGGAAACCGAGAGGAGACTAGTTTAAATTTCCAAATTAAAGTAGGGCGTTTTTGAATCGGACATCGTTCACGTGAACGATGTCGGACTCGGATCTTGTAGCAATGAGCGATGTCGGACTCGGACATCTTGTAGCACTCGGTTCTGTTCATCCAGTTTTGTGCTTGCGTGGGAGGCTATATAAACCCCCATGGCCGCACCATAGAGGTAGACCGGTTTATGCATAAGATTGAAACATAGCTATTGCTTGTTCTTTCGACACGAGTTCATGCGAGGACTTTGAGAGAGAATTAGGCGATCCATTGTTTTGTTACGCAATCCGAGGTCAAGCGTCGTTCCATTGGGAATTGGGGACTTGGCGTTAGTCGTTCGTGGTCTCGCGACGAACAACTACCCGGTGTGTTTTGGGCGTCTTCCGAAGAGTTGAGGGTTCGTGCATTGGCGCGAGTGTTCAGCTAGCGACATCGTCTACTTCACATCAACTATCCACGGTTCCTCACTGAGAAGATCGGGCCTCCCCCGTATCATCTGTTGTCATAGCCTTTGTCCAAGAAATTACCAAATTTGGTCAACACGACCTTATTGGACTAAAAAACAAGCTTTATTCCTTGCATATCATAGACCCACCCAAAGGATTACGAGTCATTGTAGGCACGTACAACACGTCTTTCAGGACGAGTGTCTTGCCTGAAGTGAGTTTCAGGAAGACCTATCCAATCCATCATACTATATCAGCGACATCATTCCCTATCAGGACGGATCCACCACCTTCACCTTGAAATGAAGAGAAACATGATCGACCAGCACATATGTCTAGTTGAACCTATATCAATCCACCAATCAATAGATGGCTTATCATAAAGGCCTGAGGTGCATACCCATCTGAACTGGAGCTAGCCAGTGTGACATTGAATTCGACCTTATGGCCTTTATGCTGACCAGGAGAAGGACCCTTGCCTTTACAATTGCGACAGCGATTGGCTTTATGAACCGTGCGTTGAACTGCGCCTCCTTGGCTCGTAGTGCATGTACCTCACAGTCGATAGCAGGACATTGCTGCGCCGCACCACCGCTTGCTCGCTCGGCCTCTTCAAACGAAGTCGCTTTCAGGTGGGAGACGGTGGCTGGGTTATGCGACCTCTTTTTTTTAGAGGAAGGTTGGGTTATGAAACCTGTGACAGGGAGTTTGGTATTAAGGTTAGTCAACCATGTGGGCTTTATGGGCTTTGCATTTTTGCAACAGGCCTACTCCACCACAGCTGAGTCTGACGCCCCCATGTCATATATGACTAGCTCCATGACTAGCTCCTATTAAAAACGATAGAAATAGAAGACATCACATTTTCTCTCAAGGGCTAGAAATTCTCACATTAATAGAAGAAAAAATAGGCTCCAATGAGATTGCATTTTTAACCACTTTAAATATTACCATCTACATGCTTCTATTTTTTTTATAGAAACATCCAAATCAAATGCCATATTGTAGTGTTACCTGAGACACGAAGATTACACCTTTGTGAAAGAAAAAGAAAAAGTCCATTTTACAACCTAAAATCTTCGAAAAGTCTAAAAATCAACCCTGAACTATAAAACCGGACACACGCCGACCTCCAACTCTCAAAACCGTTTAGTTTACTACCCTCAACCCAAAATATGGTGGTTTTGTGTGACGTGGCCCAATCCAAAATAGTTTTGACTGACGTGGATGCCATATTTCCTTCTTTGTTTTCCTTCCCCACACCGCGCTCCTCCTTCTCGCCAAGGCGAAGCTAGCGGATGGTTCGAAAACAGAGCACGGGAGAAGAGAGAAACAAAGAGCGTTATCCTTTGTTTCGAAACAGAGCATGTGAGGAGAGAGAAGTAGTGGTAGCAACATGGATTGTGATGAACCACGAAGGTCCTTTTTTGGCCCGATCTTTCGATGAGAAGGTAGGTTCAGTAGTAGTCGCTCAACTCTCACGATCCTAGCTACGAACTCACAAGGCTCAAAACCACGCAATCGTTGAACTGCTCGACAAGTCGTTATCAACCGTGCACAAGTACGGTTGACCTGATCACGAAGATCGATTCCTATATACACCGAAGAAGCACGCAAGAACAAGATAAAAAGCAATCTAAAATTGCAAATAAGATTAAAATACTTGATAAATTGGGATTCTGAAGCGGTATTATGGTTGGTCTAATCGACACAAGCCAATACACAAAGTTACATGGTAGCTAACTTTTAACTAAATAAAATCCGAGGAACTAGATGGGGGGCCCACTATGTAAAAGGAGGAAGAGGGAGGGGCGGAGACATTGTTCATGCATGAATAGTGCCATGTGAACAGTACCCCAAAACCCTAGGTGGCTGGCCCAAATACCCTAAAGTGGTGGCTGTCCTTTGGACTCAATAATTGATACAAGGCCCTCGGCCCAATGTGAGGTGTCACAGTACCAGATATAAGTGAAGTAAATTTGTCGTCGTTGGCCCGTTCGAGTAGAGTTTGACGCAGTCGAGTAGCCCGGTTGGAGGTGGACTAGCGGTCGTATCTGGCGGGTTGATGTCCTCATCAGATTGGCCTACCGGTGGTAGAGGGACGGCGGCGAGGCTGCAGCGACCTCAAAAACAAGATTATGGATGGAGGAGGAAGCTAGGGGCGGCTGCGGCGCGGCTCAGGCAGCAAAAAGGCGGGCTGTCGGCGGCGCATGACGGCCGTGGGTGGGGAAGAAAAGGGATGGCGGCGCTCGGGTAGGAGAGGGACAAAATTAGGGGAAGAATGAGCTTGAGGAGGTTGTGGGAATCTCACCGTGCAGTCGGTGGAGGTGGGGAAGAGCTGAGGTGGCATTGCGACGGTGATCCAAGGCGGCGAGGTGAGCTCAACGGTGGCAGCGGCCTAGGGCGAATGAAGGATGGAATTAGAAGTTGGGGAAGGAATATGGCGATGTAGAGATGCTCGATGTTGGAGGAGTCGAAGGTGCTCACCGTATAAGGAATGGTGGTGGCGGCGGTTTCGAGCGTGGCCAACGTGAGAAGAAAAGAGAACACAGGGAGAGAGGGAGGCAAATGGAGAGGAGCCTGGAGGACTCGCAGACAGGGATGGTGATGGCGGCGGTGACCTTGGCCAGACTTAGGGAAGACGGGCGTTGGGGCGACGACGGAGGGATGCGGGTAGCCGAGGGGAGGAGGATGACGCCGAAGGGTGCAAGGCATGGTCGGCATGAGAACAAAAGAGAATAGAGGGAGAGAGGGGGACAGATGGAGAGAGGGAGGCTGGAGGACTCGGAGATAAGGATGGCGACGATGGCAGCGACCTTGGTCAGACTCGAAGACAAGGCATGTGGTGCTTACGTGGAGTTTCTGCGGCCTTGTCCTACGGGGGACTCAACGCCGCGGTACGTTTGGAGGTGTGTTTGGACTTGGATTCGAATGAGAGGTAGAAGGATGTAGGAAGAAGATGGAGGATGAAGTTGGAGATCGTCAGCGCCGAGGGCTACGAGGAGGAGGCAAAGGTGGAGGAGCATGGGAGGAGGGAGAGGCAGCAGCACTGGCGGGAGCGTGGGAGGAGACGAGGGGAGAGGAGAGGCCCAGGGAGGGGGACAGCGCGGGGAGTCTGGGAGGAGGCATAGGTGGAGGGTGAGAGGAGGGAGAGAGAGGAGGAGAGGAAAAAGATAAAGCTCGAGAGGAGGAAGGAGGTGATTTGGCTGATGATGTGGTAAAATACGGCAACATGTGTGCTAACGTAGATGTCAAGCTAGCAAAATCAGGGTGGTTTTGGTCTCAGAGGTAAACTAAATGGTTTTGAGAGTTAGAGGTTGATGCGTGTCCGATTTTATAGTTTATGGTTGATTTGCTGACTTTTTAGAAAGATTAGGTTGTAAAATGAATTTTTTCCAAATAAAAACAAAAAAGACCATAGCACACTGAGGCGGAAAAAAATCTACCCGTTATCTCCTTCCCTCCTCGCCTTCTCCGTTCAATCTCCACCACCACCACTTCCCGCCATGCCGCCGCCGCCGCCACAGCGGCCAGTTCCCTCTCGCGCCGGCCGCGCCAACCTCTTCGCGTCTCCTCCCCCTCCCCTCCCCATCCGCCACAATCCCCGGCGCCGCTCCCTCCCTCTCCCCCCTCGCCGCCGCCACCCCAAGAACCACCAGCAGCAACCTTCCCAACAACAAGAAGCCACGCCGGCTCCAAGAACCACCACTACCAATCCCGCCTTTCGCACGCCCCACCTCCGCACCGCCTACCGCAGGCCCGTCCCCCCGGCCGCGGCCGCCGGCGAGGGCGAGGCCCTCCTCGCTGCCGACCCCTCCGACGCCGCCGCCGGGCGCACCGTCGTCGTCGGCCCCTCCGGCCTCTCCTTCCGCCTTCCCGACGCGCCCTTCGACTTCCAGTTCAGCTACTCCGAGGCGCCCCGCGCCACGCCGCTCGCCATCCGGGAGCCCGCGTTCCTGCCCTTCGCGCCGCCGACCATGCCGCGGCCGTGGACGGGCAAAGCACCGCTGCTGACCAAGGAGGAGAAGGCGCGCCGGAGGGGCGTGCGGCTGAACACGCCGCTCGGGCAGGAGCCGCCGCGGACGGTGAGCGCGCACGGGATCATGATGGAGGTGAGGGGGAGGAGGCAGCGGGACCTGGCCAGGGTGAGCCCCGGCGACGGAAGGAGCCGAGAGGAGGTCCTCGGGGAGCCGCTCACCTCCACCGAGGTGCGCGCGCTCGTCAAGCCCCATATCTCGCACAACCGGCAGCTCAACATTGGTAATTAACTACTACACTGAATTCACAAGAACAAAAGAAATTGATCCTTGCTGTTGCTAATTGTTCAGACTTCAGATTAAATTGAAATGCGTGGAGTCTAGTGGAGAATTACGTCACATTAAGTATCTTACCTACATGTTAGAGTTAAGTCTTATCTCATGCAGCTATCAACACTTTCCTTCTTGTTTAAATTTTGTGAAATGGGGAGTATCTGGTACCAAAAGATTGCTGAAATGAGTAGCTTTGCTGTTTTGTCAGTTGTCACATTGAATAGCTGCATACTTTTGCTACAATGATCTCAACCTAAAAACTTGGAATTGTCACTTGTTAGCAAATGGTGGCAATTTTGTGCATACTTGAAACCAACCCCCGCCTCCAGGCGGCCACCAAACACGAAAACTCGTCCTTAATGCCTAACCAACTATAGTGCCGGGATGTGGATAGGTAGTTGTTGATCTTCTGCCGGTTGCTGCCTATCATGGGGAAACTCTTGCTTCTGAGTTCAAACACGTGATGCAGAAGTGTTCATTAACTTGTGGTGGTCCCACTGCCATGCGATAGAGCTTGAAATGATTCCATGTCTAAGGATGTCTGATAACTTGTGTTATCTCATCAGTCTGCCAAAAGTAACCTGTGCAAATGCTTCTTCAAACTCAAGAAATGTATGCACCCTGAATAGTTTCCATGTGTCGATTCACTCTTACAACTTGCACACTAGATTATGGGAGGTATGAAGCGTTCATTCACAGAAGCATTGCTGAGTACTTAGCCCAAGTTATGCTATCGAACGTTCCTCTAGTAGTGTCAGTTTGACCATTCCGTTCCTGTTTTCAAACTCCACTTCTTTTCATATAGCAATCGCTGATCAAAGAGAACAATATCCATTTCAAAATATTTCTAACGGATTCCTTCGTTTGGAGTGTTAGAGATATATGTATAGTGTGTTATTCCCCATTGTTATGAGGGGTTATTTACATATTCACCACATGTACTTTGTATATATATATTGGCCCTTTGACCCCCTGAGAATGCAAGTTGCTATTCCTAACATGGTATCAGAGTCAATTAGGTTTTCCTCTCCCGTGACGCGCAACTCGTCCTCCCCTGCCCTAGCCGCCGCTGTCGGCTTCCCTCCCCCTCTGCCCACCAGCCGCTTCCCTGCCTTAGCCGTGCCGTCATTCGCTCGCGGTAGCCGGTAGCCGCCGCGTCCGACGCCAAGAAGCCATGGCTCGCCGCCGCGCCGCGATCGCCGCATGGCCGAGCCGCCGCGTCCGTCCGAAGCCACGGCTGAAGTCGCCAAGTTGCCGGCCGCTTCGCGATCCTCGTCGGTTCTTTGCCCGTGTGCCCGTGTGGCTTGCCACCGCCGCCGCCCGCTCTTCGCCTTTGCCGCCGCGCCGACCGCACTATCGTCACCTTCAGGCTGCGCCGCCGCGTCGGGGAACCTAGTCCCGTGCGTGCTGCTTCCTCGTGAGGGCCTTTTGGCTCATGTGGGCCAAGTGGTGCTCTTAATTGAGCCGGCCCGCAAGTTAAAAAAAGGTACAATGTCGTCGGGCACCGTTTCCCTCCCTCGCTGCCCGGTGATCTTCGATGGTATTAATTACACCGACTTTGTGTCTCACATGCGCATCCACATGCGTGGTCTTCGTCTCTGGGGCGTCCTCTCTGGCGATGTCACCTGCCCGCCTTGCCCTACTCCTCCGACGGACCTCGCTGTCGCGCGCCTCGACAACCGACAAAAGGCATTCTTGCCACTCACCTTGCTGATGATGAGGCTGCCTCTGCCTACCAGGAGGCTCGGGATTCCTACAAGGATTGACTGACCGCTTACACTCGGTGAGTGGTGCGGCGACGGCCTTTCGGGATGTTCTTTGTCTTCATCGCGATGTCGATCTCGGTTCTCTTCTGAGGTTGTGGGACTCCCTTCGGCTTTCCAAATGTGGACTCACCTTCGTCAGCGCTACGAGCCCTCTGGTGATACCCTGTACCTGTCCGTGGTCCACCAAGAGCACTCTCTTGGCAGGTGATGCTCCGTTGACGCTTTTACGCTCGAGCTCTGTATGCCGGCGTCGGTGGACTATCTCCGCATTCTTGGTTGTCGCTCCTATCCATCTTTGCTGGTATGCGTCCGACACGAGTTTTGTGGTCACGAGTTCCTTACTCGCGCCGCCCCGAGTTCGGCGAGTGTGCCCGGCTCCTTGCACGCCACCCTCGTGTCGATCTCTGGAGGCTCTTACCGAGATACACGCGAGCGAGACTTCGCTGAGTGGTCTTTGGTGCGATGCCACTCCTCCGTGCTCGCCGCCGTCCACTGCTACCGATCGCTTCCACGCAAAGACACCGCCTCCTCCACGGCCGCCACGGTGGTGGTGGCCGCCCTCCATCTGGCGGTGGCCGTCCTCACTGCTCCTACTGCGACAAGGTCGGGCACATTGAGCCCCAGTGCTATAAGAAGCAGCGACATCTTTCACGCCGTTCTTCTACTAGCATTGGCACTGGTGCTTCTACATCGACGTCTGCATTGGCTCCTTCAGCAGTTTCTCTCACTAAGAAGGAGATAGCGGACTTCGGCGCCGCTTGCCGCCCGTGTTCTCCTCAGCAGTTCTGCAGTTACGCTCATCGACTCTTGGGCACTTCGAAACCCACTACGATCGGTACCTCCCGTGGATTCTTGATTTTGGAGCATCTTTTCACATCACTTCTGATTCTTCCACTCTGTCTTTCATTACACCTCTTGATTCTCCTGTTAGTGTTCTTACTTCTGATGGTACATCTCTTTCTGTCTCTGGTCGAGGACCTCTTAGCAACTCATCTTTTCATATTCATTCTGTTGCTCATGTTCCTCGCCTTATCATGCAACTTCTTTCTGTTGGGCAGATTACTGACCTTGGTTGTCGGGTCATTCTTAACTCTGACTCTTGTTGTGTTCAGAACCGCCACACGGGAGCTCAGGTTGGTTCTGGCCCTCGGCGCCTTGATTCAGCGTCTCTGGGAGCTTGACTGGCTTCACCTTCCTTCCCCTGCCACCGTCGCCGCCAGTCTCTCCGCTTCTGCCACTCCGTCTACCAGCTCTTTCCAGCAGTGGCATCACCGTCTTGGTCATCTGTGTGGATCTTGTCTGCCGTCTTTAGTTCGTCGTGGTCTTCTGGGGTCTGTCTCAGGAGACATGTCTTTAGATTGTCAGAGCTGTAAGTTAGGTAAACAGATTCAGTTTCCTTATCCTCATAGTGAGTCAGTGTCTCAGTGTCCATTTGATCTTATTCATTCAGATGTTTGGGAGCCAGCTCCCTTCGTTTCGAAAAGGGGTCATTGATATTATATCATATTTATAGATGATTTCTCTCGCCACACTTGGATATATTTTATGTCTTCTCGTAGTGAGGTCTTGTCTATCTAGAAACAATTTGCCACTATGGTTCGCACACAATTCTCCACTCATATTCGTGTCTTTCGTGCTGACTCTACTGGCGAGTACCTCTCTCGTTACCTGCGTAGCTTCCTTGCTGAGTAGGGCACTCTCGCTCAATTCTCTTGTCATGGTGCTCATGCTCAGAATGGTATCGCTGAGCGCAAGCATCGTCACCTCCTTGAGACGGCTCGTGCACTGATGATTGCCGCCTCTATTCCACCTCACTTTTGGGCCGAGACTGTTTCCATTGCCACCTATCTCGTCAACATTCAGCCCTCTTCTGCTCTTCAGGGTGCGATCCCTGTTGAGCGTCTCTATGGTCTTCTTCCTAACTACTTTGCCCTTCGTCTGTTTGGCTCCATTTGCTACGTTCTCCTTGCTCCTCGAGAACGCACCAAATTGACTGCTCAGTCTGTTGAGTGTGTCTTTCTGGGATACAGTGCCGAGCACAAGGGCTATCAGTGCTGGGATCCTGTTGGTCGACGGATGTAGTTTTCTCGGGATGTGACTTTCGACGAGTCTCGCCCCTTCTACCCACGTCCTGCCTCTCCTTCGGCTTCCTCTGTGGAGTCTCTGTCCTTTTTGACCTTTCCAGATACACCTATATCTGTCTTGCCCTCGTCCATCCGTCCCACTAAGTCTCCACATATTCCTCCTGTAGCCTCTCCGCCGTTGTCGTCGCCTGCTTCGTCTCCTGCGGCTCCTCAGGCTCCTCCCACTACAGTACCTGTTTACCCTCTCTTCTACACTCGTCGACCTCGTATTGAGGATCTTCCAGATGAGACATCTTCTCCTGATGCTCCATCTTCCCCTGATGGGTCATCTTCTCCTCTTCACGCCTCCGCGATCGTCGATCGCTTCGCCCTCGACCGCTTTTGGTTTCTTTGGTGCGGCTACTCATGAGCCTGTCTCTCACGGATCTTTATCACCCTGAGTGGCAGCATGCCATGGCCGAGGAGATTGCTGCCCTCGAGCGTACTAGTACTTGGGATCTTATTCATTTTCCATCTCACTCTTGTTCCATCACGTGTAAGTGGGTCTATAAAATTAAGACTCGCTCTGGTGGCTCTCTTGAGCGTTATAAGGCGAGTTTTGTTGCTCGTGGCTTCCAGCAGGAGCATGGTCGTGACTACGACGAGACTTTTGCTCCTGTAGCCCACATGACCACTGTCCGCACTCTTCTTTCGATGGCGTCTGTTCGCCACTGGTCTGTTTCTCAGCTTGATGTCAAGAATACCTTTCTTAATGGCGAGTTGCATGAGGTCTACATGCATCCGCCACCTGGGTATTCTGTTCCTGAGGGCATGGTCTGTCGCCTTCGTCGCTCTCTATGGCCTTAAGCAAGCCCCTCGTGCTTGGTTTGTGCGCTTCTCTCGTGGTCGCTGTTGGCTTTTCAGCTAGTGATCATGATCCTGCGCTCTTTGTCCACACTTCGTCTCGTGGTCGGATTCTTCTTCTTCTGTATGTTGATGATATGATCATTACCGGAGATGATTTTGAGTACATGGCCTTTGTCAAGGCTCGTCTTAGTGAGCAGTTCCTTATGTCGGATCTTGGTCCTCTTCGTTACTTCCTTGGGATTGAGGTTACTTCCACTCCAGATGGTTTCTCTATGTCCCAAGAGAAGTATATTTAGGATCTTCTTGATCGTGCCTCTCTCACTGATCAGCGTACTATTGAGACTCCCATGGAGCTCAATGTTCATGTTGTTGGGAGTCTTGTCTACCTTGCTGTTACTCGTCCGGATATCACTTATCTAGTCCACATTCTGAGTCAGTTCATCTCTGCTCCCACTCAGGTCTACTACAGCCACCTTCTTCGAGTTCTGCGATACCTTCGTGGGACTATCTCTCGCCGTCTCTTCTTTCCACACTCTAGCTTGTTACAGCTTCAGGCTTATTCGGATGCTACTTGGGCCAACGATCCCTCTGATCGCCGGTCTATCTCTGCTTACTGTGTTTTTCTTGGTGGTTCTCTCATTGCCCGGAAGACGAAGAAACAGACTGCAGTGTCCCGTTCGAGTGCAGAGGCTGAGTTGCGAGCTATGGCTCTCTTGGCAGCAGAGATTACTTAGCTACGGTGGTTATTTGAGGATTTTGGTGTTTCTGTCACTACACCGATTCCTCTCTTGTCAGACAGTACAAGTGCTATCAGTATTGCCCGTGACCCTGTGAAGCATGAGCTCACCAAGCATATTGGTGTTGATGCTTCCTTCATGAGGTCTTGTGTGCATGATTAGGTGATTGCTCTTCAGTATGTGCTTTCAGAGCTTCAGATAGCGGATTTCTTCACGAAGGCCCAGACTCGAGCACAGCATGACTTCTACCTCTCCAAACTCAGTGTTGTTGATCCACCATGAGTTTGAAGGGGGTGTTAGAGATATATGTATAGTGTGTTATTCCCCATTGTTATGAGAGGTTATTTGCATATTCACTACCTGTACTTTGTATATATATATTGGCCCTTTGGCCTCCTGAGAATACAAGTTGCTATTCCTAACACGGAGCAACAAAGTAATGGCACTCGATTATACTTTTGTTGACACAAAGCATTTTTGAAGATACTATCTCAATTGCCATTGGCAATTTGGCATGCTATGCAACTTATCAACTTCTTTGGTAAAGACCAGAGTTGCATGGAGAGTGTGGGCCAATGGTAGACATATTTAGTGAGATTGTCAACTAATAACATATCATGTCATGGCCCTCTAACTCATGCAAAATATAGACAGATAGAGTAATCGGGGACTTGAAAGGTTTCAGCATACCAGGACTTGGCAGATATTCATTGTTGTCTCTGATATTTGTTGCACTCAGTGACACGTGTAGAAGCATCCTGTTTCAACTATGTCCATCAAAGCACTTTTAATCAACGATTAGTTCCTCGAAGGCTCTAACTCCTAGTGCCCAACCCACTATTTGTTGGATTTGTTGAGGAGCAAAGAACTCAGGGGGGAGGGAAACACGATGTGCTAACTGTTAAGGGTATTTGTGGTATTTCCCTTGTGCTAGAGTTTAGTCTTGTGTCCCATTTGTACCATATATATATTGTCCATTGGGCCTCTTCAATACATCCACAATCCTCATAACATGGTATTAGAGCAAAGGTTAGGGTTAGGGTTTACTGTAGCCACCGACGCTACCTAGCCTCCGCTTGTCCTCTGTTGCCCCTGGGAGGAGCAATCTTCGCTCCCAGGGGCGGCCTCTCGCGCCGGCTGCTCTTGTGCATCTGCAACGCCTGCGAGCGCCTCGTCGGCGCGTACTCACTGCTCTTCCTAACGGCTGACAAGCTCTTCACCGTGCGCAACCCGTTCGGCTTCCAGCCTCTGGTGATGGACCGCCGCCCCGACGGCGCCGTGACAAGCCATCCGCGACCTTGCCGTCAAGCTCAAGCTTGCGCTGTGCGTGGCGTCATCACGCTGGCTATCACCTCAGGCTCGAGTTCCTCTGCTCCAAGCTCCCGCTGCCACCTCTAGAGCTAGCTCGCGAGCACCGGAGCGACGCCGACCTCGGATGCGGCGTGGGTGAGGAAGGTGCCCCCGAGGATGCCGACCACGTAGCTGATCCCCACGTCGAGGCGAGGCGAATTGCTTCTCTAGTCTCCTTGCGTTTCCGCTTTCCGCTACGGCTGCTCCCGAATTCGCTTCGCTCGATTCGATTCGGTGGGGATGAGGACAGACGAGGAGGGGAGCAAGCGGTGAATTCGCTTCGCTCGGTTCAATTCGATGGGGATGAGGACAGACGATCTCCCGGCGGTCATCCCCGAGCTCGATTTCATAACATGGTATCAGAGCAAAGGTTAGGGTTAGGGTTTACTGTTGCCGTCGCCGTTGCCTCCCAGCCTCCGCTAGTCTTCCGCTGCCCGCTGCTCGCTGCCCTGGAAGGAGCAATCTCCGCTCCCGGGGGTGGCCAGATCCGGATCCATCAGGCGCTCAACCTCCCGGCGGTCGTCCCCGAGCTCGATCCGACGAACCGGGCTTCTCTTGCCATCCCCGCTTGGATCCGGGCCGCCCGTGCCTCCCGAGCTCACCCTGACTCGGATCTGCGTAGCCCCGAGCTCCATGCACCGTCCGTGCTCCACCGGAGTGGAGGAAGAAGACCGCCTCGTCTTCCTCGCTGTGGGCCTCCTCCACCGCCGCTTATGCTCCGGTCGCGCAACCGCTATCCTGCGGTGACGCCACCTCATCGTCGACCCAGCCCTCCCTCCTCGGCTTCTTCACGCAGCGCCTCTAGCTCCGCTTCAATGCGAGGAGGAAGACCACCCGGCTCTTCCCGACCTGCGCACCAGCCTTCGTCCAGTCGCTGTGCTCGGCCCTCAGCACTGCGCACGGTACATGGCAAGAGAGGAAGGCTTCAGACTCTCAGATGGGTTTGGGGAGCGAGGAGGCGGTGACCCGGAGGGGAGATAGAGCAACTTGGGGAGGAGGTTTCTTGGCCTATTGGTTAGTTTCTTGGCCTGTTGAGTGTTGGCTCGGGCCATTAAAGGCGGCGCCTTTGGGTCTCTCTACTACCCCTCTCTATCTCTGCAGATTGGTGCCTATCCGGTGGTTGGGTTGGATTCCGGTTCCTGGAGCTCTTTCCATTCGATTGGCGTTGGAAAGGTGCCTCTTTTCCTGCGTCTTCCTGCAGAATTTCGACTTCTACTTTGGCTTCTCCAGCTCCGGCTTTTTGCGGCAGCTTCTTCCACTGTTAAAGAGTGCTGCTGTTAGTATGCTGCTCCTTTGAGTCATTTTTTTCTTCCGTTGCGTCTATCCAAGTCCGTACTACTCTATCTTTGAGTTCGTCTAAGCCATACGAGTTCACAAATTTATTGTCAGTCATAGAAGCATAGGAATTTCTTTTTGCATGGCAGCAACCGCCGCTCTTCTTTTTGAGCCGCTGCAGATCGTAGAAGTCGTTATGATACCGCCGCTTCACTCTAAGCCGCCGCCCCGAGCTTCTAAGGCTGCTGCTTCACATTTGCTACCATGATCCGTACTCAGTTTGACTCTCCCATTCGTGTTTTCCGTGCTGATTCTACTCGGGAATACTTGTCAGGAATCCTTCGTGATTTTCTTGCCGAGCAGGGCACTCTCTCAGTTTTCTTGCCCTGGTGCTCATGCCCAGAACGGTGTGGCTGAACGGAAGCATTGTCACCTTCTTGAGACAGCTCGTGCTCTTATGCTTGCTTCTGCTGTCCCACCACACTTCTGGGCTGAGGCTGTTTCTACTGCCACTTTCCTGATTAATATTGAGCCTTCTTTGCTCTTTAGGGTGGGATCCTAGTTGAGTGTCTCTATGGCAAGACTCGATTATTCTAGTCTTCACCTCTTTTGGTGTATGTGCTATGTTCTTCTTGCACCTCGTGAGTGCACTAAGCTGACCACTCAGTCCGTGGAGTGCGTTTTTCTAGTCTATAGCGCTGAGCATAAGGGATATCGTTGTTGGGATCCTGTTGGCCGATGGATGCGAGTTTCTCGGGACATCACTTTTGATGAGTCTTGTCCTTTCTACCCTCGTCATTCTCCTTCCACCACCCCAGCATCTCTTGTCGAGCCACTTTCATTCCTAACTTTTCCTGCCACCCCTATAGTCACCACACCTCCATCACAGCCTTTGGCCTCTCTGGTGCCTCCTTCACCGTCTCCTTCACCACCGACACCCTCTCCAGAGGCTCCTCTTGGCCTTGTTCCTTCTTATCCTCTTTACTACACTCGTCGTCCGCGAGTTGAGGATTCTTCTGATGCGCCATTTTCTTCTGATGGTTCATCTTCTTCGGCCTCTCCTCCTCGATATGCTCTTCGTGATTGCCAGTCTATTCGGCCTCCTGTGTGCTTTTGTTTAGCGGCTCTTGCTGATCTGACTTCTTATTGTGATGCTCCTGTTCATCAGGAGTGGCAGCATGCGATGGCAGAGGAGATTGCTGCCCTTGAGCGTACTGGCACGTGGGTTCTTGTCCCTCTTCCTGCGCGTGTTACTCCTATCACGTGCAAATGGATCTACAAGGTTAAAATCCGCTCTGATGGTTCTCTTAAACGCTACGAGGCTCGTCTCGTGGCATGTGGTTTTCAGCAGGAGCATGGTCATGATTATGATGAGACATTTGCTCCTGTGGCTCACATGACCACCGTTCGCACTCTTCTTGCTGTGGCGTCTGTTCGGGCATGGTCCATCTCCCAGCTTAGTGTTAAGAATGCCTTTCTCAATGATGAGCTGCGTGAGGAGCATGCTTATCAAGTCGTCGACTAGTCGACAAGTCGCTGGAGAAGGACCGACTGGAGGTGGCGACTCGACTTGCGCCGGCAAGTCGGCGATCTGTCGACTAGTCGTCGATTTGCCCGTCGACTAGTCGACTAGGCGGAGGCAAGTCGCCCGACTTGGGAGGAGGGATGTGGAGCCAACTGTTAGGCAGTGTCCAAGAGATAGAGTGAGGGAGGGAGGGCAGACCAAGTTGTCGGCTCGTCGTGAGCTCCATCCAAAGCGCACACGTGACTCGGTCGAGCTCCGAGATCTAGTGGCGTCGGCCTCGGAGGCGCTCTCACGCGCGCCGTCGGCGCCGCCTCGCCCCTGAGGCAAATCCGCCGTCGCCGTCGCCCCTGAGAGCGAGACCAAGTCGTCGCGATCGCGGCTTGCCCTTCCTCGTTGCCCCTCGGAGGCAGACCATGACGTCGCAGACTACGGTTGTCGCCTTCATCTTCGCCTCGAAGCATCGGCTGCCGCCCTCGGCCACCGCTCCCGTCGCTCATGTATGCTCCTCTCCTCTGTTCCTCTTCCTCTTTGTTTCTCTTGATTTCTTCTCTGTTCCGTGGAGCTGAGGGTGAGGGCTAAGGGAGGGGAGGAGGGATATGGAGGACTGGAGGTTTTGGAGTTTGGACTCCTTGCTCGTGGAGGAGTGGAGGTTTTGGAGTCTGGACTCTGGAGGTTCGACGAAGGGAGGGGAGGGGATAATGGGAATTGGGATTGCACAGAAGGGAAGGGAGGCGATATGCACTATGCGATCATATAAGCGATGCACATCGACTAGTCGGCAACTAGTCGACGACTAGTCGACTAGTCGGCAAGTCGGTCACTAGGAGAGTAGTGTCGACTTGCCGACTTAATAACCTTGGTGAGGAGGTTTATATGCAGCCACCACTCGGGTACTCTGTTCTTGAGGATATGGTTTGTCGCCTTCGCGATCTCTTTGACCTCAAGCAAGCTCCTCGAGCCTGGTTTGATCGTTTTTCTTCTGTTGTCACTGCAGCTGGTTTCTCTGTCAGTGCTCATGATCCTGTTCTTTTTATTCACTCTTCGCCTCGTGGTCAGACGCTTCTCCTTTTATATGTTCATGATATGATCATTACTGGAGATGATTCGCAGTACATCACTTTTGTTAAGGAGCGTTTTAATGAGCAGTTTCTCATGTCTGATCTGGGTCCTCTTCGCTAATTTTTTGGTGTTAAGGTTATTTCGACACCTGAGGGTTTCTATCTGTCCC
Organism: Ampelocalamus luodianensis; assembly: GCA_036346255.1. Lineage (NCBI taxonomy): Eukaryota > Viridiplantae > Streptophyta > Magnoliopsida > Poales > Poaceae > Ampelocalamus > Ampelocalamus luodianensis. The sequence goes on from CM070618.1 coordinate 24,707,161, forward strand.
AAGAAAAGTATATTCAGGACCTTCTTAATCGTGCTTCTCTTACTGATCAGCACACCACTGAGACTCCCATGGAGCTTAATGTTCATCTTCGGCCCACTGATGGTGAGCCTCTTACTGATCCTACTCGCTATCGTCACTTTGTTGGGAGTCTTGTTTATCTGGGTTTCACTCGTCCTGGCATTTCATACCCTGTGCATATCTTGAGTCAGTTTATTTTTGCTCCCACTCAACTCCACTATAGTCATCTTCGTGTTCTACGATATCTTCGTGGAACCATCACTCGCCGTCTATTTTTCCCTCGCTCCAGCTCTTTACAGCTCCAGGCATATTCTGATACCACTTGGGCTAGTGATCACTCTGATCGCCAGTCTCTCTCTACCTATTGTGTTTTTCTTGGTGGTTTTCTCATTTCTTGGAAGACTAAGAAGCAGACAGCGGTTTCTCGTTCGAGTGCTAAGGCTGAGTTGCGAGTTATGGCTTTGTTGACTGCGGAGGTTACTTGGCTACGATGGTTACTTGAGGATTTTGGTATTTCTGTTTCAACACACACTCCTCTTTTGTTTGACGGTACATGGGCTATTAGCATTGCTACAAATCTGGTGAAGCATGAGCTTACAAAACATATTGGTGTTGATGCTTCCTACATGCGGACACAGGTGCAGGACCAAGTTGTTGCTCTTCAGTATGTGCCTTTAGAACTTCAGTTGGCAGACTTCTTCACAAAGGCACAGACCAGAGCTCAGCACAGCTTCTATCTCTCCTAACTTCATATTGTTGATCCACCATAAGTTTGAAGGGGGGTGTTAGATGTATATTATTGCCTGTGTATTTTCCCTGTTGTATAAGGGATTACCTGCATATATACCATACCTGTACTTGTATATATATTGGCCTATTGGCCTCATGATGAATACAAGCGCTATTCATAACAAAAAGATGGCTATGAATATTTTCCATTTTCTCAAATGCTTCGAAAAGGAGTATCACATTACTGCACCATAGATTTTACCTAGTTCTAGCTTGGTATGTATTCTAGAACTAAATTACAGCAGCTGTAAAAGGTAACGACAAAACGTTGAAACTGGTAGAATAGGACTCTTTTTTTGTATTTCCTTATTTGTATACCCCTTGTACTCCTTATATATATTGTCTTTTGGGCCTCATGAATATACACACAATATTCATAACATGGTATCAGAGCTAGGGCACTAACCTAGCTCTTTCCGCTGCCACATCCCTCCGCCCCATCGTCCAACGACCGCCGCCCGACGTCGTCGCCCGCTCGGTCGCCGTTCGGCCCGAATGCCGCTGCTCCCGAAGCTGTGCCGCCGCTCCGCCCAAAGCCGTTGCCGCGCCCGAAGCCGCGTCGACCTGAGGCCGCACCGCCATCGTCGCCCGAAGTCGTTGCTGTCGCTCGAAACAACGTTGACCTAAGGCCGCGACGCTGTCACCCATCGATGCAGTTGCTGCCGCCGAGGACAGCCGCCCGGAGCGTCGCTGTAGTCGTCGTCGCCGAGGACTGCCGCGCCCGAAGCCGACTTGAGGCTGCGTTGCCGTGTGTTGCACCGTCGTCGTGTGTGCTTAAGCCCGCCGCCCTCTGCCATCACCAGAGTGTCACTGCAGTCGTCGCCGCCGCCGAGGAGGACTCTGGGGAACCCTAGTTCCCTCGCGCGTGTGCCCCTTCGTGAGCAGGCCCATCTCCTTTTAGTTGCAGGTTGTTTTAGCCGGCCCAAAAAGAAAGAAAAAAATAAAAATAAAAACGCACGTCGATCTAACCGTTGCGCCGTCTAGCACCACCTGTTAGACTTCGTTATCTTGGTCGCCGTGCCGTCCAGCGCTGCCTACCGATGGCTTTCGTTCCATCAGCTGCAATCCCATTCTTGGGAATAAAGCTTAATGGGATGAATTACAGGTTGTGGTCTTCACTCATGGAGATCACGCTCGATGGTCTTCACCTCTGGGGACATGTTACTGGTGCCCGACCTTGTCCGTCGTCGTCGGTTCAGCCTTCTCCTGGACAGCCTACTTCTACACCTCCTGCGGAAAATAAGGCCGCCAAGAAGGAGGCGGATGCCGCTATTGCTTCTGATGAGGCCTTTCAGTATGCCATAGACGCTTTTGAGCGCTGGTGTGTTGATGAGGCCCGTGTTCAAGCCATCCTGGTGGTCAGCGTCGACGACTCTATCCTGCTAGAGATTGTTGGTCTGCGTGCCACTCGTCAGATCTGGGAGTACTTGCGCGAGCGATACCAGCGGAGCAGCGATGCTCAGTTCTTTTCGCTTCAGCGTGAGTTGGAGACGCTTCGCTAGGAGGACTCCTCCGTCGACGACTTTTTCCGAGCCCTGGCTAGCCTCTGGTACCAGCTGGACAAGTTGGCTTCTCCACTCTACCAGGAGTGTCATAAAGTGCAAAAGGTGGATCGTGATCGCCTTCACCTTCTCCGCTCTGCCAGGAGTGTCATAAAGTGCAGAAAGCGGATCGTGATCGCCGCTTTATGACTTCTGCCGTCTTTGCCTAGAGTTTTGAGCCTATCGGGGTTCAAGCTGGCGAGCCGCCACCACGGCCAAGCGATCATTGAGGCTCTTTCGATGCCGTCTTTGAAAGAGCCGCGCGGGTTAGCAAAGACGATTTGTTCATTGTGCTTGCTATCCCTTCTTCGACTACACAAGCGGTTTACGCCCGACTACGATCCCTCCTCAGGTGTCTGTTTCCGCTCCTATTTTTGCACCAACTGGGTTTCGGTGCAATTATTGCAAGAACTTCGGGTACAACTACCAGCGTTGTGCGGTGTAAAAAAAGCAGAACAAGGCACGTGGACGATCCAAGGGGGGGCAGGGAGGCCCTAACTCCTCGATGGGAGGACAGATCAGCACGTCCGGACCTTCTCAGCGAGGTGACTCTGTTCAGCAGTTCTGTCAGGCTCTACTTCTGCAGCCCTCTCACAGCTCAGCAAGTTATGCCAGTCTAGCTCAGACGTCTCCTCTAGGCACTTCTTGGGTTCTAGATTCTGGTGCCTCTTTCCACATAACACCGGACTCCACATCTCTCACTTCAGTAGGACCTCCTATTTAGTAATAGTAACTTTCCTAAAGCACTCTGTTAAAATCAGCACTCTTTGATCAAGTTAAGTGTTATCTTACGTCCTAGCTCTTCAATTCGAAAGAACTTCGTCCTACTCTTAGGCATTGTTCCTGAACTCTTCTTGCAGCAGCAAACCTGGCATGTCAGCTCGACCAGACCTAGAATGCGAAGTCCGCCCTATTACCCTACTTGACTTCTTAAACACTGTGTTTGTGTGCGTGTTAATGTGTTATTATTTTTTTGAAGAACTGAGCCAAGTAATCCATGAATAAATGACTTCTTCATCTGCTGCCAACTTGGCTTTTATGCAACAGCTATCTTACTTGAGAAAAGCTATCAGTAAAATATAACATTCTAATCAGGTCCAACTATTATTTGAATTGCTTAAAACTTGTAGTGTGTTATTGTTGCTTGCGCATTAAGAATCAAGATTGTCATTCAGATAGGAATCTGGGTAACAAATTGGATAAGAAAGCTGCCTAGGAATACTCCAGAATCCAGATGGAAGGCAGACCTTGAGGTGGAATTTGCCATAGTTAGAACTTGCTTTGGCAACCACTGATAAGTGTCATTTCAATTGAGGTATTGAGACAACATTATGACACTTCCTGCATAGTACAACTCGATGTTTTCCTTCATAAGCTTATGCAGAGCTAAACTTTGTTGTTGGAGTGTAGAGCTAAGTATGCATTGGCTGATTAATTTCCTGTAGGAAGGGATGGATTGACCCACAACATGTTGGAAATGATACATTGTCACTGGAGGCGCCAGGAAATCTGCAAAGTAAGATGCCGAGGAGTACCTACTGTTGATATGAACAATCTTTGTTATCACCTTGAGGTATCTATCTTTACTACATATAAGTATGCAGTTGTGTTCATGTGCATGCGTTCATGCCACTCTGTGAATCTTCATGAAATAGAATTGCATATTTTCTTCACACTAGTTATGAGTTCATGACTCAGGAGAACTTGTCTATTTGTTTGTTGTTTAGGCCTCTGTGTTTGTTAGCAGCTCGTGGAATAAGACCTCCATTGTCATGCTTGCACATTTTTCTAACACAATTATCTGGGCTTTATTATGCTGCACTCTCAGACATATAACACCTGCCATTCCAGGAAAAATCAGGTGGAAAGGTCATTCACCGAGTCGGTGGTGTTGTTTTTTTATATCGTGGAAGAAATTACGATCCACGCACCCGTCCTCGTTATCCACTAATGCTTTGGAAGCCAGCCACTCCTGTCTATCCAAAACTCATCCAGCAAGCTCCAGAAGGGCTTACGAAAGAAGAGGCAGATGAAATGAGAAGGAGAGGGCAGAATCTGCCGCCAATTTGCAAATTAGGTATGATTTATGGATTAGGCTGAAGATTTATATTCTACACCAATGTTCAGGTTCCTGGAACTGATGTCAATCCTGGAACCTGGCTGGTTCCAATACCAACAGATTTCCACTTTTTTTCCCGACCGGCCCTTTTTTGTTTTGCTTCTTTCTATGTGGTTTTCAAGTTTACATGTTTCCAACATATTTATTAAACACTGATGGACATATTTCGTTGGAAACAGTTCAAAATAGGCATTAATTCCGGTCATCTACACACAAAGTGGTACATGACCAGTTGTGGGAAACTGGCCAGTTTCCGGCTGGAACCTGAAACCTGTTCTATACCATTTAATACATTATCTTTTAAGCCTAACTAAATGCCATGAGTCTAGAGCTATTTGACAAGGAAGTGCCTTAGCCCATGGTTCCTCATTTGGCTTCACTTTGTATTTGTTCCCAAGAATTTACGCCAAGCACATCAGATAATAGACATGCGGCTAATGCTATGTTTTGTGTTCTACCAGTCCGCTGTGCGTTCAAGGGAACATGTTCTAGATCTACAGAAGTTACTGGCATGTAAATTAGACTGTAGATGTTATGTGCTTCTTACTCCATATTGAAGGGAACATGGAAATAAACACATGGTACTGTTGATGCATCTCATTTTTTATTACTTCATCTTGCAGCAAAGAATGGAATATATATCAATCTAGTAAAGGATGTTCAGGATGCTTTGAGGAAATGACCTGTTGAAGATTGATCTGCGAGGGTTGAATCCAAGTGACTACAAAAAGATAGGAGCAAAACTAAGGGTATTCATCCCCACCATTTGTTCTGTTTTCATGTCATTACGGCTAATGGAAGTGAATCCTGTATATAATTTTTATCCCGTCAGCTAAAATTCTGTGCTTTTATATATGCAGGATCTTGTTCCTTGTGTTCTTTTGTCATTTGACAATGAGCATTTATTAGTTTACAGAGGCAAAGAATGGAAGTCCAGATATTCGAAGCCTCTGACTCTCATTCAAAAAGTTCAAAAGAATAATCTGGCAGTGTCATCGGATGTGAGTAGTTCAGGTGTGTATCTGTAACTTTCAGTGATTATCACAAATAACTAATAATTCAGGAGTAAATTTTGATGCAGTTATAATTACATTAATACAAGGTCAACCGGATACAGTGTAATCTTGTTCTTGTTGCTTTAAAATCCATGCTCATTTTTAATAAAATGTTGCACATCAATTGTTATTTCCTGTTTGCAGTTTGCATCCCTTTCTGCAAATGATTTATCGGATGCTTATATTTCGTACATTTTGCAGTTTATTCAACTTTACACTCTCAGGTGTCCATGTGTTACCTGAAAAACACCACACCTTTTTGTTCTGCACTTGAATAAGATCGCTTTCTACAGCTTTTGATATTTTTGTCAAGAACTTCGTACTCTCTGGCTGAACATTACTAGACAAGCTGTTGTTTATGCAGATGAAGGCACTGATGCCAGCGATAATGTGCCAATAAGAGAAGTACTGAGACCTAGAATGTTTAAACTATGGAAGTGTGCAATCGAGTCATCTCTAGCCTTGCTGCTGGATGATGATGAAATCAATGCACTTACACCTGATTCCCTTCTTACGAGGGTTGAGGAGTTCAGTGTTACATCTCAGGCTGTTGAGCATTCATTTCCGGCTTTGCTTGTGACCAGTGGTGAGGGGAATCCTGATGTGCTAAATGCTGCACACATGGAAGATGAGTCTGAAACAGGCACAGTTGGACCCCAAGAGATTGAGCAATCACCTGATACCAGCGAGGATGATCATTTCGAATACGACATGTTTGAGCGTTTGGAGTCATCGGTGCCTTTGGGATCACTACCGATAGACAGCATAGTAGAGCAATTGAACAGTGAGTGAACATATATTCAGGAATTTAGGCCAATGTGGCAATGTCTGATCAGAATGAATCCTGGATCGTATGCTCGATATGTATATCCATTTTCTGCCTTCCTGCAATTGTTTTCCTGATGATCAGAATACCTGTGGTTTGACAGCAGTTTGCCACCCAACATCATGTAAAGGGACTGATTGTAATCTGCAAATGCACCGTTTTGTAAAGAAAACTGATCCATTACCAACAGATGGAGGTGTGTTGTTGCAACTGTATACACGTTCTGGATTGAGTAAGAAGGAACGGAGGCTCGTATAATAAATCTTACATAAACAAAAGTAATTTAACAAAACTACCATGGTCGATCTAGAACATGCTCTTTGATCCAGCATTAATTTACCTAACATCTTGCATGGGCGTGCAGTTACACACCCGGGTCATGTTTGTAATTGTAACGCACGGATTTCACGCAGAGTTTCAATGGAAACAACGCGACTCGGATTTCACACGAAGAATTTCTGGCAAAACTTGCATCGCTATCGAGATTCTATACATACCAATTCCTCAATTAATATGTACAACTCGTCGGTCCAATACAGCAGGCAGTACAAAGTTCTGGATCCACCACTGGCTGCAGATACGTCACAGTAAAGGGTAGACCCTTGTATAGCCTTCCCCCGCTTTCCCTGCCACGTGTTACTAGTTTTCCAGACCAGAACAAAACGCAAGAGGAACCATCTAGCCATCCGTTGCACTTGCTGCCTCGTGTGTTACCCTTCTGTATGTGGCCACGTTTCCGGGTGGGTTCAATTCAACCCGAGACCAAAGTTGGAGTGCCACCAAACCAACCTTCCCAGCAGCAGCGCATGCAGAAAGAATTCGTTCAGTTCAGGCCTCTGCCTTTCGTCCGTCCTTTTTTCAGCTTCCTCCTTTCTTCTTCGTGGCAACCATCACTTCGCTTGTGCTTCACACGTCAATGCCCGACGTGTTCAGAAATGCCACATTAATACGTTCTAGTCAAATGTCCGGCGTGTAAGCATCTTCCTGCTAGGGAGGACAAGTTCTAGTCAAATGTTTAGTTTAGTTGGTGTCTACCGGTGGTTGGCAATGGTATCCTCTACAGTCTACTGCAGGAGGATGTGAATACGCTGCAATGGATGATTGTATTGAGACTCGAGAACGGTTTATATAGAGTACAAGGTTTGGAGGGCAAGAAGCCTCTCCTAGAGATAAGGCAGCTATATCACAGGATTATAAATCCTAAACTACCAAATATAGAGATATGCTAATATACTCTAACATCCCTTCGCAGTCGTACCAGTAGCGTCGCGGATAGTTAGACTGGAGAGGAAGCCGAAGGTGGGGAACCATCGGACTAACATCCCCCGCAATCGCAACGGGAGCGTCGGGGACTGCTGTGGTGTCACGAACACGGTGACTGTAGAGGGAACCGACGAGTTTGCTCAAGATAATAATAGCTCTTTGTTGCCGAAGTAGCCGAGAGCGAAGTGACCATGGTCGTAGCCGTGGAGCAGGGAGCCATGTCAAGATAGACCTGTTCATGGGTGGCCCAGCCCGAGCCCGACTATGTCCAGGCCGGGCGTGGGACTGGAAGTTCGGCCCGAAAGAAGCTCGGCTCGGCCCAAAATCCAAAAAAAAACAATTTTAAAAAATAGAAATATATTATTTTTAATCCTGAAAATGGATTAAATAATATATTTTTATTCCAAAAAAGATTAAAATAATGCATTTTAATAGGAAATTCCCTTTTTCGAGCCGGTGGTGGGCTCGAACTGTCGATTTTAGACCGGCTTTTCAAGCCCGACCTACCGGCAATTGAGCAGTCTATGTCAAGGTAGCCGTGTCGAGGTCATCGTGTGGTCGGGTAATAGAGTTGATGCAGAGGAGGTCGTTGCCGAGATTGGTGAAGAGGTCGTGGACGAAGATGAAGCAGAGGTGGGGGCCGCCGGATCCGGCGAGGAGGAGGCCGGATCTGGGCGAGGCACCGTCGGATTTGGTGCGAGGAGGCCGGATCCGAGGCAAGCAACACCGAGAAGGCGAGGCAAGCCGGAGGCGCGGCACCATCGGTCGAGAGCCGGATCTAGGGCCGTGGAGACGAGCGGCGGAGAGAGTCGGCTCTAGATCCGAGCGGAGAGAAGCCTATCAGCGCATCCGACGTGAAGGAGCCGAATCCGGCGAGCACGCCAAATTCGCGGAGGAGGCTGGATCCGGGCAAGGCACCGCCGGATCCGGCGTGGAGGAGGCCAGATCTGGGAGCGGCGACACCGGAGAAGGACCTGATCAGCGTTGACGAAGACAGTGGTGTCGACGATGGCATTGGTGACCACGGGGCAACGACACTGCAGCCCGAAGGGGCGATGCAGCGGAATCCCGTGCATGTCGATGGCATGACCATAAGTGCGGGCTCCCGGTGGTGCGATAGCTCGTACTCACGGATGACGGCGGCGATGATGATCCGGCGTGATGATGACGATAGACGGGGTGCTCGGAAGGCCGTGGAGGGAGGATCGTGTCGACGAGTGCGCCGTGTCACGCCACGACGTCATCAAAGGAGAGGAGGCGCTGGAGAAGTCGAAGTTGAGGCGGTGAAGTCTGGAGTCGTGGAACGTCGACGAGTCGGTAGGGCGACGTAAACCGATCTATGATCGGAAAAAATAGAGAAAACCCGATCTGAAGATGACTAGGAAAAACTCTAATTGATAACCGATCGGATGATCGGCGACGCGATTTAAACTACGGGTTGCGCAGCCCCCAGGAGAGATCATGGAGACGACATCAACTCCCAGGGGCGGCGCGGCAGAAGATGTGGAGGCGGCGGCTCAGGAGCGGCACAACTCTGATACCATGTAGGAGGTCGTGAATACGCTGCAATGAATGATTGTATTGAGACTCGGGGGTGGTTTATATAGAGTACAAGGTTTGGAGGGCAAGAAGTCTCTCCTAGAGATAAAGCAGTATATCACGGGATTATAAATTCTAAACTACCAAATATAGAGATATACCAATATACTCTAACACCGACATCACTAAAGAAATATTTCCAGAGGAGGGGACATGTTTAAGGTCGCTGGTTCTGAAAGTAGCACATGATTTTTGGGGAGAAAGATGATTCTCCGGGAAGAATAGGCAGCGCATCATCCTGTGAAATTTCAGCTTTTCTTTTTGACACACCTGAACTTTCAATTGTAGTTTAGTTCCACCAGAAAGGAAAAGAGAGTTGTTTTTGTATTTTTTTTTCTAAAGTTTTTCCTATAAAGATTTAATTTGGACATTCTTACAAAGTGTTTTTCTTAAAGGAAAATGATATACTCCAATTGGAGTGATCTCACCCAGGGATACAAAACTATTCGCGGCCGGAAATTTTTATTTGTTTTCTGCCTGAAAATCTATTTTCTTCTCCATAATTCCCTCAATTTCTGTGTATATTCAATCTTCCTAAATACTACTTTTCGATGAATTCACGTTGAGATAGACATGAAATACCAAAAACCTGGGTGGTACAGTAACAGTGTAACACCCCGGCCCTCATCAGGATTGCTGGGAACCATCCTACCCCGACCTCGCCCACATTACTGAAAATCATGTGATTGAGGGATTTAAGGATCAGGCCAGATATTTCCCAAGGAGTAGACCATCCTTGGTCTATCAGGCATGAAAATTGTGGTTGCAAATTGACAATAAAAAAATATATCCAAGGATGGCAATTATGAGCTTGAGGTTGTTGGACATGGACCTGCAACTGCAAGTGATGGAGTGACTGTGGGGTTGGTGATGGCCGGTACGGGGCCACAGCTCAGTGGAATCAACACGCCACCACCAGTCCACCACCCGCGAAGCCGGCATCAGGGCCAGACGCGTCGCCGGCACTCAAATCCCCAGCATGTCCCGTGCCTTTGTTGGCTGCTCTGACTGTCTTGACCATACACTAATTACCCGATGTTCTAATTCCACGTTTAGTAAACGATTTAAGTTAGGCTGCGGCTGTACGTTCAGTGTATGATCATACAGGCAACCGACCATTCAAAGACCGACTAGCACACAACTCCGCTTTGGGCTCCGTTTGGTACGGCGGTGGGGTTTTCAATAATGTTAGTATTACCTTGGATATTTGATACTCCTTCCTGAATAGATGTCATTCTAGGCTCTTGCATATCCATCGAGGCATGACTACAAAGGGCTGTATTACCCTCCTTTTCCTTTAGATCACTTATTGCTTTTTGGTTGATGTGTTACTCTAATCCATGATAGTAAATTACCTTGAAAATAGCTAAAGGGGAGGGGTATACAAGGAAAAGATGGTAGAAAGTTATATCAAAATCGTATAATGAAAAGTATTTAGGAATAAAATTTAAAAGCTAGACTGACATGTATTTGAGAACGGAGGGAGCTGGGTAGATACACACGGATTTGTAAACAGGAGATGCATCCAATTCCAGCAGCACTCCGTTGTCGGATCACCGACAAGATCAGAAGGATTGTACCGTCGCTCGCGAACGATGCGCTTGACATGCTGGACTGACGCGCACACAATGCCCGGTTGTTCACCTGACACTGTCTTCACATGGCGTGTTTGCTCTCCTTCAGATTCGCAGGCAGGCACACATAACCTGTCGCTTCGCATAGGCAACGGCCATCAGCGTGGGCGGCCACAGTTTCCACACTCCAAACAATAGCCACGATCTAGAAATTGAGATTGTATCTTCATCTTGTACTCTGACAATACTCAAAATGGAGACGGCTAGAGCATTAAAATGTTGCCAAGAAATAGGGACACCCCCCCAACTTCCATCAGAAGCGTTTTTTTAAGGAAGCAGAGAAATTGAGACATTTCAACTTTGCATAGAAGCCTGTCTGTTCACGGATAGGCTAGATTCCTTACCTAACATGACTAACGTTCATGATTGAGACAGACTAGGCATGACAATCTTATTCATGAATCAGTGGTAAAAACTCTAATAGAGACGTATATGTTTTTGTCTGAGGGCCCGTTGGTATGTTTATGGTGAAAATAGTCTGCCTAATGGGCAAACAGGCGCGAGTACGGGGGAGATTACACACCAATGGGGACTGACAAGTAGATCATGTTTGAAAACCCTGGTGCAGTTCAACCACGCTATCAAACTCGTTACCACTCTACGAAAATCATGTTACTGTATGAAAGATATCGTGTTACTACATGTAGAAGTGTTACTGGACTTTTACTGTTGTTCCGCCGAGAAAGATCAAACAACCTACCTGATTTAATCTCATCTCGATATTCCAGTTTTAAGTGGTTGTGTAGTTCTAGTTTTAAGTGTTTGTGATTATGTTTAAATTGTTTGTCTATTTTATCTCTGTATTCTTTGTGTTATCTTCTTTAAAACAAGTGTTAACAGACATATGGACATGGACATTTGCCAGTTGCGGATGAGGGCATATACAATACGGGATGCTTATATATGAGTGCTTAAATAAAAAAAATATAACCACGTCATCAAGTACCTATGTAAAAGTCGCTTCCTACAATACAAACATCTGTTTTGTAGATGCTTAAACGATTATATTATCTATTAATTATATATAGTCATATATATAAGCACCTCTTAAGCATCAGTGTCTAATCAAGTATCAAAATAAACACCTTGACGCAGTCACCGGCAGATTTCGTAGGTGAGGATTTCGTAGGTGAGGATTCATAGTGAATGAAAATTTTGGGTAAACGCCCAAATCAGTCCCAAATGTTCCGATTGGTCGAACAGGTTGTCGTCTCAGCACTTAGACAGCTACCAATCGCAGAAACGAAATGCCAGTTGAACTGCTTAAAGGAATGGGAATTGGGAAGAACAGAGTACCAGTATCACATATGGTTCTTTGATATTCAAAGAAACAGTATTACGAACGCGGGTACACAAAACCTAAAGAATAACAGAACGACCGATAGAGCAAACCGCAAATCTCTTGCAGTTTCAGCAGACTCGAAAAGGAGGGGGAAAACCCAAAGGTATAGAACGACCCGACCAGAAAAAAACTCAGCACATAATTCTGGCTTCCACACCAAGATACCAATCACTAGGCGCCGGCGTAGCGTGTCGCGGCGATTGTTGAATCCTTCTTCCTTCTAACGAGCAACCAGTCACTGATCAAGACACATTCAGGAGCAGGAGCAGCAGCAGCAAATGCAGGTATCAGCAGCAAGAGGTAGATAGCGAGAGAGGCTCCTCATGTCCTCTTCTTAAGCGGATGCCTTGTCGAACTTGAGGGGCTTCACCACCTCCCAGGTGAAGTCGGCGTCTTCGCGGCCAAAGTGGCCGTAGGCGGCGGTCTTGATGAACCTGTTGCCGCCTTTCTTCAAGTCGAGGTTGATGGAGATCATCCCGGGCCTGAAGTCGAAGTTCTCCTTCACAATCTTGAGGATCTCCTTGTCGGGGATCTTGCCCGTGCCGTAGGAGTTGACGAAGACGGACAGGGGCTCAGGCACACCGATGGCGTAGGACACCTGCACGAGGGAGCGGCGTGCAAGGCCACTGGCGACGATGCTCTTGGCAGCCTGCCTGACAATGTAGGCGCCACTGCGGTCGACCTTGGTTGGGTCCTTGCCGGAGAAGGCACCGCCACCGTGGGCTCCCCAGCCACCGTAGGTGTCAATGATGATCTTGCGGCCGGTGAGACCGGCGTCACCGTGAGGGCCACCAATGACGAAGCGACCAGAGGGGTTCAGGTGGAAGATGGTCTTCTCATCGAGGTACTTCTCGGGGATTACCGGCTTGATGACGTGCTTCTTGAGGTCAGCGGCGATCTCGTCGTTGGTGACGGTCTCGTCGTGCTGGGTGGAGATGAGGACGGTGTGCACACGGACGGGGACCATGGCGCCGCCCTCGTCGAGGTACTCGACGGTGACCTGGGTCTTGCCGTCGGGCCTGAGCCAGGGGCAGGTGCCGTTCTTGCGGACCTCAGTGAGGCGCGCGCCGAGCTTGGTGGCGAGGACGTGGCTGAGGGGCATGAGCTCGGGGGTCTCGTCGGTGGCGTAGCCGAACATGTGTCCCTGGTCGCCGGCGCCGATCTCCTCGGGGCGCTTGGTGAAGTGGCCGTGCACGCCCTGGGCGATGTCGGGGGACTGCTGCTCGATGTTGACGAGCACCTTGCAGCGGTCGGCGTCAAGGCCGACGTCGTCGGAGGTGAAGCCGATATTGCGGCAGGTGTCGCGCACGATCTTCTCGTAGTCGACGGTGGCCTTGGTGGTGATCTCGCCGAAGACCATGACCATGTTGGTCTTGGTGCAGGTCTCGCAGGCGACCTTGCTGTCGGGGTCCTGCGCCAGGCAGGCGTCGAGCACGGCGTCGGAGACCTGGTCGCAGAGCTTGTCGGGGTGGCCCTCGTTCACGGACTCGGAGGTGAAGAGGAACGACTCGGCCGCCATTTCTTCTTGGTGGTAATACTCTTATCTACCTCTGTGGATGCAAACAACAGACCAAGAATTAGAATCAAAATCCACCATGGCTTCCCAAAATGTGAAATTAATAAGCTAGTAATTAAACGGCATACGTATGATCAAAGCGTGACCAATTAGAGAGCAAACGATACTTGGAGCAAACAAAATAGTTGGAGAAGAGCAACTATGTTTTTGGCTAACTACGCCGACGAATTGGTAGATCTAAAAGAAAAGTTTTGTTCTTTACAGCAAGACGATTGGTAAATCTTTAAATTGAAGCCTGCTGGATTAAATTATTATCCGCAAGATTTCAATTGGTCTACATGAAGAACGAAGTAAATGACAAAAGAAAATCACACAACAGAGATCCGTGGCCTTCAGATCTAAGAACCTATCGCGCGACTGACAACCAATTTATAAATTAAAAAGGCCGCATCTGACCGACAGGCGACTAGATCCATACACAAAACCGCCGTGAAAAGATAAAAATTTTCACCACTATCGACAGGGCAAACCACTTGACGACCGTAGATTTCAGAGATCAAAATCTTAACTACTCAACTTCTCCATTCATGTAATAATCTAAGAAACAAACAGACGGAACACCCCGGAGACGAGAAACCCCCAGACCTCCAGATCTAAAAAGAGGCACCACCCACCAAGCCTCGAAACCAGATCCACCCGCGGCTACCAGATCTACACGAAACGAGAGGAATCACCATTGCCCCGGAGAGAGCTCTCACCTTGCGCTGCTGCTCCTGCTTGCTTTTATTCGGGAGGAAGAAGAGGAGAGGAAAGCAAAGAGGTTTGGCACGGGTCTCAGGAATGGGGCCGAGCCCGGCTATTTATAGCAGCGGGGGCCGCGCGAGCGCCGGGTGCGGATCGGGGACGGTGGGCCCGCGGGGTGCGGGTGTAGCCCTCGTACGTGCGAAAAGTATTTTGCGGGAGGACACGTGAGGGCCGCACAGCCAGTGCTCGGTCGCTGACTCGCCGAGAGAGAAAGCCCCATGCTCCTCACCAACCCCAAGCTGTGGGGCCCACTTCACCGAACGTCTCCCCCTTCCCTCTCCTTTCTTTCTCATTTGCTTTCCTTTTTTTCGGTTTTTAGATTCTCGACCTCACCTACCTTCGGCTTTGGTTTGGTGCTAAGATGAGATATTTCGTCTCGAAAGAAATAGAAAGTGTTTAGACCATATACAATGGGTTTATGTCGATTATATGATCTGTATATAGGATTTTCTTGGCGTGGATGAAAGAGAATGAAGAGAGAGAATATTCATTGTCTCTGATTCTGCTGTAGAATTATAGCACCTAATCAAGAAAAACATTAAAGATTGTGTGTTGTCTACAATCATATATGATCGTATCACCACGACCCATTGTATGAGTTGTCTTTAGTCTTTATATAGGTGACATGGAGAGTTGTTATAGAGCAAGAAATGCATCATTGTACATGCCCTTATGGATGTCTATGGATGGTGCCTGTTGCGACGGAGGAATTATTTCGCCTTTTCACCACTTCACTTGTAGTTGGTGGAGCAGAAATAGGTGGAAAATGAGCCTTCTTATCGTAGCGAATTACGTAAGCAATTTTGGCATCAAAGACAGACATCTAAAAATAGGATCAGGCTCCTTTGCTGCTACCTCAGAGAATCACAGTTGAATAGCGATTGCAGCATGTATAAACAGTACTCAACGATGGTGTTGTAGCAAAGTACAGTAGAAACGGTGCAATATCCGAGGTGTGAAATACACTATAGTAATTTACTATTTTCTCGGGTGCTATATCGCTTGATCTAGACTGTTCGTTTTAGATCAAACGGTAAAAAGAAGGATCTAATACATGTCACAGTGCTCCTCTACGTTAGCTAATGCAGATGATCGGCTGATTTCGCTTCCCTAAAGATAGCACGCAGGCAATTCATTTCCCAAAACTGTGCCCAGAGATGCCTTTTTTTAGATAATGGAAGAGGCAAAACCTCTCTCGGCCTCTGCATCAAAGGATGCACACAACCCAGTTTATTACAAATAACCAAAACCCAAAGTATCCAACAAATTAAAGTGACTTGAAATGAAACAACACAACCAAACCAAAAGACGACTGAACTTTAAATTCAATCATTATAAATTCTGTGACTATACCGCCACCCATGATTGCTGAAGATTTGTTTCGCACACATTCCACTGGCACTTCGCTCAACATCAACTCCTTCGAGTTGGTTTCGCGAGTTTGCCCATGCCCTCATCCAAAGGCCCACTCAATAAGATAACCGCAAGGGATTATTGATAGCCTTTTTATCAAAAGCTGCATCATTCCGACATAGCCAAATAGACCAACATAAGGCACTAGCTCCAACAAGGTGTTGTGTTTTTAACATATTTGGAATACCAGTTAACCAATTCCCAAACAAGTTGGCTATATTCACCGGAAGAGATAGATTAAATGCACATTGAACAGTCCACCAAACAAGACGTACAAAAGGACAGTCAATAAAAAGATATTGGATTGTTTCATCTACAATACAGAAACAACATTTTTTTGCTTCCCCTCCAATTTCTTTTGAGCAGATTATCTTTAGTTAATACTACTCCTCTTTTGAGATACCAAAGGAATATTTTTACTTTTAAAGGAATTTTAAGTAACAAAAAAGAGTGCTTATTGGGGACACAATAATTTTCAATAAGTGCTGCATAGAAACTCTGAACTGAAAAAAGCTCGGACTTATTTAATGTCCATCGAAAAATATCATTTTGAGAAATTAAATGAACATTAATAATTCTCAACAGTAACCCATTCCAATCATGTAACTTAGGTCCAACAATAGGTCTACGAAAAGAAATATTTAGAGGAGTCGAACTCAAAATATTTGCTATTGTAGCATCCTTTTTCCTCACCACATTATAGAGGATTGGATATTGTCTTTTTAGCGGCGAGTCTCCTAACCAAATATCTTCCCAGAACCTAGTTTGCATCCCATTTTTTTTACCTAGAATGAACCAAAACGAAATAAAAGATCTTTAATTTTCATTAGACCTCACCAGAAATGTGAAGATTCAGGCTTATTAACCACCTGCCTAGCCATCTTGCTTCAAAGTTAAAACTCGCAAGCAGGCATGCCCTCTCTCGGCAATCAAGCAATGAACGCTGCTATACGTTTGGTATTACTTCGCACGATGGCATTACGACGGAGTTGATGAGCGCTTCAGAGTCCTTCAGCTTCGCCGCGGGAACAGTGCCTCCCCTCCAGCCAAAGACGCGTGTGTTGTAAGCGCGTACGACGAGAAGCTAATCCGTCAAGCAATACGGAAACATTTCATTCCTACATGGTAATCCCGATGTTCCAAATGGGGTCAGGATTAAAAGAGCGACCTTTTTTTTTTCAAGGGCACAAATCCTTTATGGCCTCTTCTGCTGGAGGAAAGGGGTAAATTGGCTCTAGGCATCACAAAAGTACGGGGTTCGCTCAAGGACATTGAAAAATCGATAATTTTGTTGGTGGGAATTTATCCATCAACGAATTATCGGCTTTCCGATTCGATACGGTAAGGTTGGTATATTTGCGGTGTTTTATAGCCAATTTTGTTAAAAAAAAAAAGTACCGCTAATGTCTCATATAAAAATATTTTCTCTAGAAAAACTCTAGAGGCTGAATGATCAGTAGGCAGGTGCAAGTCAGAGGTATAATTGCATCCATATACGGAGATAATTTATATCCCACCACGAGCGCGCACCTCCCTATGCAAAATGCTGCTAAAGAGATTCCAAATGACATCATTTGTAGCTTCCCTCTTCTTTTGATTTACCATGGTAATTGATGCTAGCTACTACACCAAATTAGATCAGGTGGACTGCAGATTAGCTTATTGATATTTTTGCGGTTTTGCTAGTTTTAAGTTGTCTGAAATTTTCTTAAGTTTAAGTCACTTGTTGTGACTATTGAATTTGTGTAGAAATTGGTGTGTCATATGATTGGATATTGATCCAATGAATGTCATATGATTGAATATTGATTCAATGGTCACAACAAGTGACTTAAACTTAAGAAAATTTCAGGTAACTTATGAATAGACAGTCCTATAATTTTTATGGCCAAAGAATGGTTGCAGCAAACCAGCAGCATGCATTCATCCCTGCTTCGCCAAAGGCAGAAAGGGTCCAGCCGTTGTTGCAGCCTGCATTGCAACTAGCGGATTGAGATCCTCGGCGCGCAATATCCTCTCTCTTAATTCCCTCAGCCGTTAGATCGAACGTGGACGGATGATTTCGCTACCATATTTTCTCTACTATCCTTCTATACAGTGATTTCGCTGCAGTAATCTTCAGTGAATGCTACACCACTTTTGAGCGCTTTTCATGAAAGCTTAAATCATCGTTCAAACAGTGATTGTCTGAAGTACAACAGAGAGGAGGATCTGGATCGGCAACCAACATGGCCGTGGGCATGGCTGATATCTCTTTTAGAGCTTGTTTGATAAGAAAGGATTAGAATCAATTTTTTCAGATTAAAAAGAATTTTAGTTTAAATTCCAAATGTATCCAAACAAGCTTTTAATAGGATCACAGGTCTCATCAAATCGCCTACTTGTGCTTGTAAATCGCATGCTGCATGCGTCACTACCACAGCGGATGATGACTAGAGGATCTCATCCCTTAATAGCCGGTAATATTCGGGTATCACAGCATAAAAAAAATTGCCCGGGTAATCAGCAAAACTGGAGTAATAATATAATTAAATTAATCAAGCCATCAAGGGGACAAAACGAGCTTGGACAGCGTGCTTCATGCAGGGAGTAGTAGCATTTTTGTCTTGTCTCTGTCTGTTCCTGATCTCTTCAGAGACCCAGAGAGCCTCCCAGTCCATTGGCAGCAAGACCTAGCCCTTCTTTCCTTCAAAGCTAACCAAGCTACTCTGAGTAATCCGGCTGACGTGTATATATAGAACACATTGCTGAACTTCTTCTGAATTGTTACGCGTTTTCATTTCAAACCCACCGTATTAGAGACGGTTTTTCTTCTTCACCGACGCACTCTTTTATCACTTTGCGTATACTTATATACTAATTATAAGACATTTCAATGTGAACTACACAAAAATTTGCAAAAAAGTCTATTTTTTTAATATATTTTGTAAATACAATCATATTTGCATATAAAAAAAAGAGTATGTCTAAAAAAATTATACATACCACCTCTAAAAAGATGTAAATACAACATAAATGATCTTATATACTCGTATACTACACATACATACTCTCGGTTGTACAAGATACTTTCTACGTCGTGATATACGAAATAGGGAGTAACTACTCTAGAAGTAGAAAAAAGATTATATATATATATATATGAAAAATACTTTCTACTCCCGGGTGTAGTTACTCCCACTTTTGATATACCACCTAAAAGAACTTGGCATACTCCTTTATCACTTTGGGTATACTCATATACTAATTATAAGATACTCCAATGTGAATTACAAAAAAAATTGCAAAAGAGTCTATAGTTTTTAGCATATTTTATAAATACCTTCATATTCACACATAAAAGGAGTATGTTTAAAAAATTGTACATACCACCCCTGAAAATCTGTAAATACCACCTATGTGGTCTTATATACTCGTATACTACACATACATACTCTCGGTTGTGCAAGATACTCCCTACGTTGTGAGATATGTGAGATACAGAATAGGGAGTAACTACTCCCGGAAGTAGGAAAAAAGCTTCATATATATGTGTGTGTGTCTTGTTCCTAAGAAATACTTTGAGAAAAAAAGAGGCGGTGATGGTAGTTCTTTAGAAAAGGTCGTGGGCCACAACGACACTACAAATAAAATCAGTCTGTATTATTTTTCACTGCCAAAATCAGTCTGTGTTTTCACGACCAAACGTGGTGGTTGTAGCTGTTCCTCTCTATTCCACACGAATTCTTGCGAGAGGAACCTGTATGGAGGAAGGAAACAGATAGAGATCGAGAGAGGTGTGTGGGGTCCACCGAATCCTCACCAGGACGGCCTGTGAGTCCAGGTTCATCCAGGACCAGGACGTAGATAATTACGGAAGTCGTTCTTGTAAGCTGTAACGCGCGGTGAAATGGCCCCTCTGTTACCATGTTTGGCCTATTATGTATGGCTAAGAGTGACGAGGAGGACGACCCGGAGACATTACTGTGCTCCTGGCGATAGCCTGGCTTTCTCGGGGAACCTCTACCTATGCTAAAACTGAATGAAGAGGGCACATCCGCACATGCAGTGCCTATGGCCGGGGTCGAGTTCGGCCTTAGCCCTTCGGTCTCTCACTGAATGAAGAGGGCACATCCGCACATGCAGTGCCTATGTCAGGGGTCGAGTTCGGCCGTAGTCCTTCGGTCTCTTAGTCAATGGTTCGAGACTCAAGATAAAAAATTAATGCAAAAATTATTGTAAAAACAGTAAAATACAAATTTGGGCAAAAACAGTTAGACCGGCTCGAGACTTCCCGTGACCAGCTTTGTCCCTGGCCTGTGCCAATAGTACGTGATTACAATATAAGGTAGCGCTATGTTTAATGGGATGGATATGCCTGGCTACCTAAGAAGTGAGCATATCAGCCACAAATGCACTAAAATTTGAAGTTCTTAAAATTTTGATATAAGTGGGATTGTATACCAGATGTCCAAATCTAATCATTCCATTCCCACCACGTTTTATTTGCAAAAGCTCCCATCCCGCCTCGTCTCCCACCCTACTCTCTTCTCTCTCGTCTTCACTACTACAGAAAAGGTCTTTACAAACGGTTCAAAAACGTCATCACAGACGGTTTCGTGAGCCGTCTGAGTTTATGGGTCAGTAATGACATGAGGTCATCATGAGCGGTTTTGAAGAATCATGATGCATACTATCCTGCATTTATTAACTCAAAACCATCTATGATGGTTTGTAGATTAAACCGTCTGTGAAAGTTTATGTATCACAGACGGTTTGTAGCTAAAACCGTCTGTGATATATGATGTATCGCAGATGGTTTGTAGCTGAAACCGTCTGTGATGACTTTTCTCTATAAATGTCGAAGCAGTAATTTGCGTGTGCCTTTAAAATCGCTTTATATATATATATATATATATATATATATATATATATATATATATATATATATATATATATATATATATATATATATATATGTGTGTGTGTGTGTGTGTGTGTGTGTGTGTGTGTGTGTGTGTGGGAAGCCTTTTTCTACTCAGGAGTAGTTACTCCTTATTCTGTATCTCACAACGTAGGGAGTATCTTACGCAACCGAAAGTATGTATGTATAGTATATGAGTATATAAGATCACTTATGTTGTATTTACATCTTTTTAGGGGTGGTATGTATAATTTTTTAGACATACTCCTTTTTATATACGAATATGAATGTATTTACAAAATATGCTAAAAAATATAGACTCTCTTGCAATTTTTTGTGTAGTTCACATTGAGATGTCTTATAATTAGTATATGAGTATACGCAAAGTGATAAAGGAGTCGTCCAAGCAGCATGAAGAGAATTGGACAGCAACCACAGGCAACTTCATCGAGCCCCTACAAATTCAAGAAGCATGGCAGCCAAGAGAGCATGTGGACACCCAATTACCTGGATGTCGTCCATAGATAATTGGACGTCGCTATGTTCAGAAAGTGATGTAGATACGCAGGTACTCCGACTGGGAAGTGGTTTCATGTATCAGTAATCAACCATTCCTTGATCTAAGTTCTACGGTGACTTGACATCAAGGAATGGTTGGTTACTGATACATGATGCCACTTCCCAATCAGAGTACCAACGTGTCCACGTCACTTTCTGAACGTAGCGACGTTCAATTACCTATCGATGATATCCAGGTAATTGGATGTCCATGAGTTCTCCTGGCCACCATGCATCTTGAACTTGCTGGGGCTTGATGAAGTTGTCGGTGGTTGCTGTTCAATCCTCCTCATGTCGCTTGACGATCCCAAAGTGGTGAGGACTATGAACAATATATATATATATATATATATATATATATATATATATATATATATATATATATATATATATATATATATATAGGAAAATGGTATGGTACTCCTGAGAGTACGTACTCCCACCTCTCATACACCACTTAAATCGTATCATAATACCTCTTTATCTATTTGAGCATACTCCAATAATAATTATAAGATACTCCAAAGTGAGTTCCATGAATTTTTTTTATTAAATACCACTTTTTATAGCAAATTTTGTGTATATACTTCTTTTATATGTGAAAAAGGGTATATGGTAAAAAAAACAAAGGGCTCCGATGAAAATTTTTTCAATCAAATCGCATTGGAGTATCTTATAATTGGTATTTAAGTATACTGAAAATGATAAAGAAGTATAATATGTGCGTTTAAGTGGTATATTAGAAGTGGGAGTATATACTCCTAGGAGTATGAAACAAGCAAGTTTTAAAGGTTAGGAATGGCATAGGACGTACTTAGGATGCAAGGGAGGAGAACTTGACCGGCATGAACACGGTTACACAGACAAAGGTGAAAGAAATGAAATAGCAATTTTAAAAAGCATAATTGACATATAAACATGTGAATCCTTCGGGTCATTTAAAAGACACACAATATATACACAATATTGGTCACATCCAATTGCATTTGTGACATCAGTTAGCAATTCAATTGTATATCAGAATGTATAACTTTGTATGTGTACAAACTGATAAACTGAAGATCAAAGTAACAACAATTAGCAATTCATTAGAGCTCAAATATGAACTAATTATCAATTCAATTTCAGCATAAGACTATTAACATCATTGAGCAGTTCAACATAGCATACAAATTTGTAATACCTCCCCGTGCTAGGCACAGACAAATCACACAGAGCATACAAAAATCAGTGATTGTGTCAGATTAACACATTAAGCAACCTAATAGAATTTATCCACAACTAGCAGCACCAGCAGTCACACCGCGAACACAACCCCATTCCCCACCTCCAGATCCATCCATCCATCCAGCAAGACAGCAAGGCTAAGGGTGTCAACATTGCAGCTTGGTTCACATGAATACCAACAGCCCAAACCAATAGGTGATAGATCAGTCTTACCTCGATGTCGCCGGTGTCGGTGGTGGGGTAACCGAGACCAAGGTCGGTGGAGAGGGAGGATGCGCTTTCACAGCCGGATGGGGGAGGAACGGTAAGATTACGTGCGCTGGGGAGAGGACGACGACACCGATGGCGACGGGAAGAAGGGCGGCGTCGACGACGGGATCGGGGAGAAGGTGTGACTTGGGGGCAGCCATCGGGGAGGAGGCTTCGGGCGGCGACATCAAGGTGGGGAGGGAAACGGGCGAGAGTAATGGCTGAAAGATCTAGACCCGCCATTATGTGGTAATAGAGTTTTGGTGATTAATGATAAATCTAATTGGGAGACTAACACTTTTATTGATATACATATTGTGTAGTCTTATTTGGATATAAAGGTGAAAATCATGAAGGCATGCAAAGTGATTAAGTGATTAATGACAAATGCACTTGTGAGACTAACACTCCTATTGTTATATCAAGTTTAGTCTCAGCTTGGATATAAAAGCAAAAATCCAAACAGGTATGTATTCATTAATGACAAATCTATTTGTGAGACTAACAATTCTATTGATTATCTATTGCTTAGTCTCGTTTGGATATAAAGATGGAAATACAAGAGGTACGCATTCTACTTCTTATTATATATTATTGCATTTCTTGGATCCAAAATATAGGTTAAACTCCACCACAAAGGTTAACTTGGATATGTGCATATGTTTCTATTACACATTTGTGTATGCACACATTTAGGGGGAGTCCATTCTATATTTTGATGTGTCATTAGTATTGATCCATATTCTCTTTCCACATATATTAAGGATCTTTACTTTGAAACATATCCTTGAATATATTTAACTTATGTAGTTAGTATATTCATATGAGTATATGAGAACATATGAAACTTGTGTAGTTCATGGATGTTCATATATCCTTGAATATATTTAACTTGCGTAGTTAATATATTCATATGAGTATATACAACTTGTGTAGTTTGTATACACTCATATTTGGTATATATAACTTGTGTAGTTCATATATACTTGTATGTGAGCATATGAGACTTGTGTAGTTCATATATGCTCATATATCCTTGAGTATATCTAACTTGTGTAGTTAATATATTCATGTGAGTATATACAACTTGTGTAGTTTGTATACACTCATATTTAGTATATACAACTTGTGTAGTTCAGATATACTTGTAGTATATATAACTTGTGTAGTTTATATATACTCATGGCCTTGTTGTTTCATTAGTATTGATCCTTGTGATCTACTTTGAAATATAACTCTTGAGTATATATATAACCGTGTTTATATATACTCATACCAATTACATTCAATTATTTGAAATTGTGTTGTGGGACTAACATGTGTGCTAAGATGTTTCAAGGCTTAGTCCGGAGTTTGAGTGATGACATAAAAGGAAATGCAAAGGTGATAAAAGATCGACATGACTCAAGACAAAGGAGTCATGCAACGCATTTCAAAAGCTTCGGAAGAAGTTCGGTGGAAATCGGTATGACCGCATTTGGTAAGCGGTACTACTGATGTGCGAGTATCTGGGAGTTCATGTGGCGGAACTACGGCAGAGCTGTATGACCGCAAATGTGTTGGCGGAACTACCGCAACCCGGTTGTTCCGTTTGTTATGTGGCGGTATGTAAATTTGAGAGAAGGTGTTTTTCGATTTCTCGAGCCTCGAAATCGAGAGTACGCGATCGAGAAACGGTACTATCGGAGAGCGGTAATACTGGGATGCTAGTTGGCGGTAATACCACACCTTTAGTAATGGCTTGTTCAAAAGCATTTATGCAGGTATATCTTGGTAATTAATGTTAATGAAATTGTGGGACTAACATTTTCCATGAGTTGGATGAATAGGTTATGTTCCAGGGTGATGAAGACTTCGGATGGCATCATGAGTTGATCGTCATCAAGTCAAGATTCAAGAAGAGGATGCATCATGTGTTGATGCATATCAAGATCTCGAAGAAGAGATGATCATGAGTTGATCATCAAGTCAAGAGAAGACTCATCATATGTTGATTGAGGTCAAGTAAAGGATGCATCATGGGTTGATGCATATCAAGACAATGACCTGGACTTGAAGTGAAGATGTGCGTCATCAACCTTCAAGAAGATGCTCAAGGCAAAGGTATGACTAACTAGGGCTAAGGATGTGTTCCTAGTCTTTTACTGGTCTTGGTGTTTGGTTGGAAGACCGGATTGCTAGTATAGGTTGTCGTACTATTAAGAGGGGTCTTGTCTAGTAGCTTGAGTCTCATCATGTGTTGATAGCTCAATCTTGCTTGCTCTAGCTCATCGTGGCATGATGCTATTATTTGCGAATGTGTTTTGCAAATAGCCGAAGCTCGTGCATTTAATCCTTGTAACATGTGACTATGCTTTGCAAATGTGTTTTGCAAATGATTGAAATCCATGTACCTACTCCTTGTGACATGATCTAAGTTTGCAAATGTGTTTTGCAAATAGTTAAGATTCATGTGTATTCCCTTGACATGGTCTAAGATTGCGTGTTGCTATTTCTTTGGACTTAGACCATGGTAGTGGCTCTTTTGAGTTGTGTTTTTTGATTTGATCAAATATGTTTGTGATCAATCAAATAGGTGGGTTGTGTAGCCCTCTGAATAAGCTTCCAATAGAGTCCAAGATCACTCAATTCCGACATCGAAGTCAAAGTTATGACCTTTTACCGAGTGTCGCCTCGTGCTGAAATTTGGGCTGCGGTAGTACCGCCTTATAACGATGGTAGTACCGAGAGCGAGTACCGCCGTATAAGCTGCGGTAGTACCGCACCAATGTCAGAACGGCTAGTTTTGTTGATTTCAGCTCCCAACGGCTAGTTTTTGTTGTGGGGCTATAAATACCCCTTGGCCGGTTGAGAGACAATCTTTTGCATCCCATTGAGTTCCTTTGAGCTAAGAGTAAGCCCTCTACTCCTATTTGTGCATGTGTTGCACTTAGTGAGGTTTGAGAGGCAAATCCTATTGCATGTGTTGCATTAGGTGGTGGATTTAGTATCCACGAGAGCTTTGACACTTGATTGGTTCAAGTGAAAGTTGGAGACTTGTTACTCTTGGTGTTTGCCGACACCTAGACGGCGTGGAGGCGTCGTGGTCCGGTGATCTTCTCAAGTGCAGCTTGAGAAGGCCCGTGTTTGTGAGTGGCTTGGTGCTCGCCATCTCCGGAGTGGAGTAAGAGCAACCCTAGTGGAGCGAGGTGTTGATACCTCGGAGGAAGGCTTAATTTGTGGGAGCCGCCCAATTGGTTTTGGTTCCCTCAACGTGGATTATGGGAGGCCGGCAAGTCTCCGACCACCACGGTAAAACATCATTGTGTTCGTGTCTTCTTGTGATTAGCTTTCATATGCTTTACTTTGTGCAATTTATATTCATTGTATAATTGCTTATTCATTTGTATGTTTGCTATCTTGTATGTATTTTATTGATCATATCATTAGTTGATAGTTTACAAGTCTTTGCTAAATTGCTCTATTTATTATTGACTTGTAGTGTTGGTGCACTTAGTTGAACCTAGTTGCTTTAGGCTTTAATTGTGCTAAACCGAATTGTTATTTAGCTTCCGCATTAGAATTCGGTTTTAATGCATAGAAGTTTTAAAATGCCTATTCACCCCCCCCTCTAGTCGGCCTCCTCGATCTTACAATGGCGCTGGGGAGTGACGAGTTAGAGAGCAAACCCTAGCGGGCTCCTACTAATAAAGAAATATCACATACGGTTCTATTATGGAACCGTCTGTGATATGGACTCATATCACAGACGATTCCATAATAGAACCGTCTGTGATATGAGAGGTTCTATAATAGAACCGTCTATGATATGGTCTCATATCACAGACGGTTCCATAAGGTTGTTCAAAGTTCTATGTTTTGAGCGGAGGTAGGCTGCTATCTCTGTCTTCAAAACTTCGTAGGCGGCAGTGTCGGCATCGGACGGTTCGTGCTCATCGGCGCTAATTCGAGTGTCTCCCGAAGACCCTCAGACTGTTGAATCAAGAAGAATTGAGCCCATAGGTTCTCTTCCCTTGCTTGAGGGGTCTCGGCATGGTCGACTCGGTTGTCCGCCGCCTCGATTAAGCAGTCCAAGTGACGGTGAGCCTCTTGGAGACGTGCAACATTGTTGTAGAGGACCACGTCGATGACACGGTAAACTCGCTGGAAGTGGGAGATCACTCGGAAGACGCGGCGGAAGGTGGCTGTCACCTGCTCCGGCAAATCCTCGGGGCGGAGGAGTGAGGACACTGTTGAAACAGTGTTCTTCCGCCGTAACCGCCAACGTATGGCCGGAGAGGTGCTCGTACAGTATGGCCAGATAGGCCATCAGTAGTGCCAGCGACAAGGAAACAGAGGAGGGAGCCATTTCTGCTTTAAAACGAGTAGAGTTATATGTGGGGATGATGATAATCTTCGATGGCACATGATCCTTTTTGTAAAATAAGAAATAAATTTGGCGCATGAGACGAAGAGATGCATTGGGGAGCCGAAGCGGCATTGATGCGATGAAGAAACGCGCGCATCGACGACGACGAAGAAACTCACCAGGAGCTGTAGCGATATTATCATAGATGGTTATAATTAACAACCGTCTGTGAAATCTTCAATTATCACAGACGGTTCGTGTTTAGAACCGTCTGTAATACTTCACAAATGGTTTTCAATATGAATCGTCTGTGATATTACCTCTTCACAGATAGTTTTTAGCGCATTCAGTTACACAGACGGTCTCTAAACAAAAACCGTCTGTGATTGCATGTAATACAGATGGCTTTGGCCAACCGTCTGTGATGAAACGTCCAGTATTAGCATTTTTTGTAGTAGTGCTTGATGAACCGCCGCCATTGCCATCCCCCATGTGGGCCGCAAAACCACGAGGTCTGCCGCCTGTGGGTGATTAATCTAAGGCTAAACATGATCTAATGACATTAACCCTAGCTCAATCATGAACACATAGCATAATCTTTAGAGCGGAAGCGTTAATTAACATACCCGAAGATGAAGACGCCATTAGGGTTGTAGATCGGTTGATGTAGAGGTGGTCGGCGGGCATAAATGGTGCCGTGGACGAGGACGAAGGAGGCAAGGTGACGGCGGAGGCCTTCAGTCTTCGTCCACCTTAGCGCTCGTGAGAGATCGGGTGTGTGCGGGATTTTCGTAGTCTTGAACCATTGTAGTCCGAGCCTGCCGAATCCCCTTGAATTCATATAACATTAGGTGACCGGGACCGAAACCAAACGTGCGTTGGTTGCGCCTCCGATCAGGGCGCGAGTGGAGGCGTGGCCCCCCGCAATCTCGGGATGCCGTTAGCCGAGATCAACCCAACATTCTCCCCTTTGATCGTAAGACTAACATCATAAGCCCATTCTCAATAAAATAGCATACCAAGGTAATGCGTCGCATGGCCAATAAAGTGCCATACAACCTCAGTACCTATAGTGCACTATCCCATCTTGAAATGGATATTCATTGTACTTAATAGGAGTTGGTTTACTTTAAGGTCTTTTTTATCCAGAATTAGAGACTTTCTAACAAACTCATGCCGGCAACATGATCACGAAAGATATTGGGTGGTAAACCTTTAGTAAGTGGATCTGCAAGCATTGACTTAGTATTAATATGCTTGATACTAACGGTTTAATCCTGGATTCTGTCTTTCACAACATGGTACTTAATGTTAATGTGTTTGGTAGCACCACTTGACTTGTTGTTACTCGCATAAAAGACTGCGGGTTCGTTATCGCAGTATAAAGTTAGTGGTTTAGAGATGCTGTCTACCACTCTAAGTCCCGGGATAAAGTTCTTAAGCCATACAGCCTGCCCGGTGACCTCATAACATGCCACAAACTCAGCTTGCATCGTTGAAGATGTCGCAAGGGTTTGTTTGGAGCTTTTCCACAAGATAGCCCCTCCAGCGAGTGTGAAGATATAACCTGACGTGAATTTCTTAGTATCAACACATCCCGCAAAATCTGAATCTGAATAACCAACAACTTCAAGGTTATCAGAATTCTTATATGTGAGCATGAAATGCTTAGTAGCTTGCATATAGCGCAAAGCTTTCTTAACGGCCTTCCAGTGGTCCGGTCCTGGATTTGACTGATATCTGCCAAGCATCCCGGTTACAAAAGCTAAATCAGGGTGTGTGCATACTTGAGCATACATAAATCTTCCGACAACTGAAGTATAAGGAACCGACTTCATCTGATCAGTTTCATATTGGTTTCTTGGACATTGAAATGTCCCAAACTTATCGCTCTTAACAATAGGAGCAGGCGAGCCAGAGCACTTATGCATATTATATCTTTTCAGTACTCTGTAATGTATGTCTTCTGAGATAAACCTAATATTTCTTTGGACCTGTCTCGGTGAATCTCAATGCCAAGAACGTAAGAGGTATCACAAAGATCCTTCATATCAAAATTAGATGAAAGAAATCTTTTGGTCTCAAACAGCATATCATTATCACTAAGATGGTGAATTTACTCCCCTTGAACTTAACATATATGCAGTTATCAACTTCATTTTCCTTAAAACCAAAATTCCTTATGATCTTATCGAATTTGAGGTACCACTGCCTCGACGCTTGTTTTAAGCCATAAATCGATTTTTTAAGTCGACATCCCATATGCTCCTTGCCTTCCACGACAAAACCTTCTGGTTGAGCCATGTAAACGTTCGCTTGCAAGTCGCCATTAAGAAATGTCGTCTTAACATCCATCTGATGTAGCTCTAAATCATAATGAGCTACAAGTGCCATAACGATTCTGAATGAATCTTTAGTTGAGACAGGAGAAAAAATGTCATTATAGTCAATCCCATCTCTTTGTGAGAAGCCTTTTGCAATAAGCCTTGCTTTGAACCTTTCGATATTTTTCTTAGAGTCATGCTTGGTTTTGTAGACCCATTTATAGCCTACTGTTTTAACTCCGTCAGGAATTTCTACTAAGTCCCATACATCATTAGTGCTCATAGACTTTAGTTCATCTTTCATGGCATCAAGCCACTTAGGAGAATGTTCACTCATCATGGCCTCCTTATAAGAGGTGGAATCATCTACCTTCCCTATATCATTAATATCCTCATTTATATAAACAACATAATCATTTATGATGGAAGATCTTCTGTCCCGCTGTGATCTTCTAATAGGTTCATCAGCTATTATAGGAGACTGCTGAAGCTCATCATTAGGTGCAACATTAGGAATTTCAGAGACCTTAACAGTGGGTGCAACAACAGTATTCTCTACTGGAGGTGCAACCACCTAAGGTACAGGAATAAAAGGTCTTTGGGATAAATGGTGAAGGAACATAAACCAGTTTCTCCTCAAGATCTATTTTTCTGGGCTTTAGGTCCTCGTTATTCTCTAAGAACACAGCGTGCCTTGTTTCTACAAACTTAGTTATCCTATCAGGACAGTAAAAACGATACCCTTTGGATCTCTCAAGGTACCAATAAAATGGCAACTTACTATCTTAGGGTCTAATTTCCCAATATGTGGATTAAATATCTTAGCTTCTGCACGACAACCCCACACTCGTAAATATTTCATACTCGGTTTCCTCCTAGTTCATAATTCATAAGGTGTCTTAGGCACTGATTTACTGGGGACCCGATTAAGAATATGTGCAGCCGTCTTTAGTGCTTCCATCCACAAACCAATTGGTAAACTAGAGTGGCTAAACATGATCCGTACCATATCTATAAGTGTACGGTTGCGTCTCTCAGCTACCCCATTCTGCTGAGGTTCACATGGTGTACAATATTGGGCAACAATGCCATTTTCCTGAAGGAACTTAGCGAAAGGACCAAGAATTTGCCTATAAGAGGCATGTCTTCCATAATATTCTCCCCCACGATCCGATCTTACCACTTTAATTCTTAGGTTGTGCTGATTTTCAATTTCAGCCTTAAATATCTTAAATTTGTCAAATGACTCAAATCGGTCTTTAATGTGAAAGATATAACCATAACGGGAGAAATCATCAGTGAAAGTGATAAAGGAATCAAAACCATCCACTGATGTCACAGGAAAAGGACCACAAATATCTGTATGAATTAATTCTAAGAGTCCTATGCTGCGAGTGGTTCCCTTCTTTATTTGCTTTACATATTTTCCTTTAATGCAATCAATGCAGTGGTCTGAATGAGAGAAATCTAATGGGTGGAGAATTTTTTTCCTTAATGAGACGCTCTATTCTCCCCCTCGAAATGTGGCCTAAACGACAGTGCCACAGTTTCGAAGAAGTCTCATTATTCTTTTTACACTTAGCATCACACACATTCAAGGATACAGGAGATTCATTAAGGGAAAGCATATAAGCTTGTCTTGTCTAAAAGCAAGACCAACATCATTTGAATTAGACGTAATAATGCATTTATTGTGACAAAAAATACACTTAAAACCTTCATCGTCCAATAAAGAAACTGAAATCAAATTCCTCCTGATAGAAGGAACATAGACTACATTATTAAGACGAAATAAGAAGTCGCTGTCTAAAACTAGTGAAATAGATCCAACTGATTCTACTTTGGCTTCTTTTCCATCCGCGACTCTAAGACTTTGCTCCCTCTTTCTTAGTGTTCTCGCGGTAAGGAATCCCTATAAAGAGTTGGTAACGTGCACAGTTGCACCTGAGTCAATCCACCAAGAATTAACTGAGAAATCAGCATAAAGAGTTTTATCAATGAACGTTATTGTATCATTACCTTTTTTTGCAAGCCACTTTAGAAATCCGACACAATCCTTCTGGAAATGCCCTAGCTGTTTGCATAAGTGATATTCACCCCCTTTAAGTGCTCTAGCAGGAGCAACATGGGGCTTATGTGCATTGTGTATCTTAGGCCCTGACTTATCTGAATTAGGGGAGAACTGCAACTTTTTCTTAGATTTGAAGTCCCCTTGAAACTTCCTTTTGTTAGAGCCACCAACTTGAAACGCAAGGTCTTTCTTTTCTGTCCTTATTCTTTCTTCCTCCTGGACACACATGGTGATTAAATCGCTCATGCTCTATTTTTCTTTCTGAGTATTGTAATTGATCTTAAATGTCGTGTACTCAGAAGGAAGAGAAGTCATAATAAAACGGACTAGAAAACCATCAGATATCTCCATGTCCATGCCCTTGAGCTTTCCAGCCATATCAGTCATCATCATGATATGTTCTCTTATGCTGCCGGACCCATCATACTTAGTTGTTAAGTGTGAGGACCCGGAATGTTTAACTAGTAACACTTAACCTCCAAATGGTTCTAGCATTACTAATTAAGCATTCTAAGCCTCGATGAACATATGCTTCCCAGAATTGCAACACATGCACATCATCACAAAATTACACATCACTTCCATACAACATACATTAACAGTCTAGTAAAGGACATACATAAAGCAAGTTATTACAAAAGAGCCGACCGGCCAAAATGACATAATTACAAGAAAGACAGCGGAAGCAAAATGTGTCATAAGATGGTTAGAACAAAAGTCGACCGGTTAGTCACACAACCCACAAGGCAACCGACCGGGCCGCCAAGCTAGTCACCCCGCAGGCTACCACAACACAGCTCACAAAAGTGAGGCCCATTGAGCTCACCTTCTTCCTCTGCAACAATTTACATTTAAGCAAGAACAATGAGTACACAAGGTACTCGCAAGACTGACGTGTGGAATAGCAGACCTATTCATAAACTACATGCAGGCTTATTTAAGTGGAGGTTGTATGTCTCATTTTGCACAAAGCCAACTTTATTTGCAATAATGTAATACATTTAAAAGTAAGTTTGCAAATCTGTTTTATTGATGAAATAACAGTGAAATAATGATAAATACAAGTAACCACCTGGAAGTGACTATCCCAGTAGCCACCACAACATAGCACGAATCCCGGATTCGTACCACCCATCAAGTTTTAATTAAAAGGTTGTAGTCTAGTTCTCACGGGGCGTATCCGAGCGTGTCCATAACCTAGGACGAGGCTATTCGAATAGTTCTAACCCTGCAGTGGTGTACCAATGTACCCACACTTCAGACCGCCTTTAAGCCACAAAGCACACTTCCGAAGGTATGCCGGCACGGCTAAGTCTTACGAGACGCTTTCCAATATTGTGTATTAACTACGAGCCGCTCGTATGGATCGGAATCCATACGCTTACATTGCAAGCCGAAAGACAACCAGCCATCACGGGGGAGGCCTTTCGGACACTGCAATGCTCCCAACACCGTCCCTCCTGTGACTCCCTGCGACCCGAAGCTAACACACGCCAAAGTACTAAGTCAAGAGAGGTCCTATACCCTCTAGTGTGGTTAGCACGCAAAATGCTCGATCACGGTGGCGCAAGTAACTCGGTCATAATGACCGGGCACCATTCGATCACACCCAAAGCACACCAATCATACCATTGTGCCCAAGTCTAAATCATTTTGTTTTTTAGGTTTTAGTTTTCATAAGTAGACATGGCACAAGGCTGAAATCATAGATCATAATAAGTTTTATGTGATCAAGGTTATCTACAAGTCGATAACCGCCCATTTCTACCGGAAGCTAAGCATGGCTAAGCAATTAATTCGCGAACTACTAAGTGACAAGAGCTCATCCACGAACTCTAAATCACAGCAATACCTAGGCTCATGGTAGTAGAGGGTAATCATTTGTCTAAGGAAATGCATCTACTAGGTCAACTAGCGACAATAGTTTAACACAAATAGCAATGCATACATAGAATTTGTAAACAACATAAATACTTAAAATACTGGGATTAACATGATCAAACTGCTTGCCTTGCTGGGATTGTTCTTGCTGTAGAGGAGGATTCTCAGGTTCAATATATTCTTCGGAACCTAACGCGAAAATACGATAAAACCAATAAGAACGAAGAACACCAAATAAAAATCAACAACAAAAGACATCCAAATCTAAAGGAACTTATACAACAGCTAGGGGATGATTTTATACAATTTTAGGAGCAAGAATCATGCAATTTGAATCTAGGATGCAAAAGTTACAGCCAAGATACACCTTCTCAGCCTATTAAATCAACTAAATTAATTATTGGTACTGTTCATGGTGAAAATTTCTAGAATGATATAAGCTCTGAAATTTTTATAGCAAGTAGACTATGACATCCTAAAGACAGCAAAGTTGAGTTTACTAAATTTGGAGTTATAATGATTTACTTATGATTTTTCTAAGTTGTAAACCTAGCATATTACATTTTCCAGAAACATAAACATGTTTGAAACCTATTTCACATTAAAGTATGCTAACAGAGGAATCTAACAAAATTGATTTTGCACAATTTGGAGTTATACAGAAAAAGATATGCATTTTACAAGTTTAATTCTATTTTTGGGATATTCAAATTTGGCGGAAATCAAGTTGTTTGAGTTACAAAATTTTCTGTGACAGAAACATGCTCAAATGCATTTTTATAATAAATTTTAGTGGCATAAAAATTTATTACAGTTGGAAACACCTAAAAAGGATTTAAAATGAATTAGTTATGAGTTTCTAAAGTTTTGATACAATTTTCAGTTGATAAATAAATACTTACAGAAATAAAATCAACTCAACGGAAATAAAATGACGTGGACGCTCGAGAGCCTTTGATCTAACATCCTACGGCCCACGCGCGCTGGGAACAGCGCACGCGCGCGATCTCTAAAAGGAGCCCACCGTTGGATCAAGATCCAACGGCTCACGAGAGAGAGACGTTCGGGCCGTCGCGAACGTTTCACCCAGTCTCAGCCGCTGATCTGGAGATGAGCGGCCCAGAGCGCCAGTTCATTCGGGTGACCGATCGGCCCAATTGATCTGGGCCACAGATCACAAAATGGACGGTGACCTTTGATCGAAGTGCAAAACGGAGCGCTGACATGTGGGGCCGCATGTCGGTGACTGTGAGTTACACACGCGAGCTTTAACATATGCGCACAGGGCTCGGGTTCCACCTGGTAGTGACTTAAAGAGGATTTTTAGGACAACTAATTAATTACTAATGACCAATGATTAGTGATGATTAACAATTAATGTGTCTTAAAGATTTTGAGCAGAGGTGATTTAAGGACTGAGGGCCCACCTGGCAGTGGCACAGAGTTTGCCGGCTTAAGGCCAATTAATTGGTAATCAATGATTAGCAATTAATGACCCCAGATTTGCCCAGATGATCTCTGGACTACGGTTAAAGGCCTACGGGCCCACACATCAGTGACTCAAAAAGGCAATTTGGACACATTAATGTTAAGACAGGATTAATGATAATCATTAGCATTAATGATGTCCGAAAGCAATCGGTTAGCGCCAATGCGCGACTTAAAGCTGGGCCACCGTCGGTGAGATATTTAGGCCAAATTAAGACACAATTAATACTTAATGATTGATTATGATTGGCATTAATCGTGTCCTAATTATCGACAAAACGGAGTTTAGTAGGCAAAATCGGCGAAACGGCTTGTCGCCGGCGACTCTGTCGGCGGCGCCACAAATACCAAAATGGGTTCGCAATAGCGTTGCGGACCCAATGGTGATGACCTCGCCGGCGGTGGAGGTCTAGAACGCCGGCGAGCCGGAAAATGGAGATGGGAACATGCACTGCCAAAAATGAAAACGCCAAAAAGCTCCGCTGCAGTCCAAGAAAGCGAGGGCCATCACTTCTAGGGACTAAATAGAAGCTATCTTAACTGAGAGGAGCTTCAAAGATGGCCGGGGAAGACTTGAACACGATAGAGTTCACCGGAGCCGAGGAAGACGAAGTAGAAAATGAGGTTCTGAGCAAAATGAGTGGAACCAACTCATTACCATAACTTCATTATAGCTCAGAGAAACTCTAACAACAAGTAATTGCAAAATGAACCAGTTACCGGAGTTGGAGAAGAAAGGGGGTGAAATCAGTCGAAAATCTCCAAACTTAAAATTGAGTGATTCCTGTGAATGCAACCCAAAATTAAGTTAGGGGAAATGTAAAGGAAGTTGAGGAGCTCAAAAGGGTACAAGAAATATCGAAGATGAACCACTGGACACCAAGACCGCCATTGGAGCTTCTCGGGTCAACAATGGTGCATTGCTGATTTGAAGTGGTTTTGAGCTCAAAACACAGAGAAGAGCTAGGGGTGATGTAAAGGAACACCAGGAGGACCTAGAGGGGTTTATATAGAGGGAGTATTAGGGTTTCAAGCAAGAACAAGAGCTCACGGTGAGCTCGGTTCATGGTACGACCATGGACCAAGAAATGATGGGGGCAAGTGAGACTCGGGATGGAGGAGCCGAAAGCCTGGGGCGCATTTAATGCCCCACAGAGACATGTTGACGAGAGGAAGCTCGAAGTGACACAACGAAGCCGCCCTCTCTCTCTCTCTCTCTCTCTCTCTCTCTCTTCCTGCCATCGCTTGCATACGCGCACGGAGAGACAGAGGAGGAAGAAGAACAGAAAAGAAAAAGGTGACCGTTGGATTGAAAGTGAACGGTCACTATTAAAAGGATGCGACTGAAGGTTTTTAATACTCCAACCAACCAGGGCGGTCCGATCAAGAATTAACGGCTGAGATTAACTGAGATGTTCGGGTGACCCGAACAGCTCATTCAATCAGGACGGCCCGATCTAAATCCAGCAGCTCAAAAAGAATGAGATGATCGCGGTGGTCCGAACGGCACAACCAACGCGAGCCGAGCGATTTAAATCCAACGGCCAAAATCGACCGCGCGTTTAAAAGGGGCCCGGTGCAGTTAGTTGATTCGATCAAGTCCACTGGCTCGAGCCCGAGTCCGACTCAAACCCAAGGAACAGTGAACCAGGTTTAGGTTTTTAATTTAAGCTAGGACTTTTGAGGATTTATTAGAGGTAGCAAAATAACTCCAAAAATTCTGAAATTTTTACAGGAGCTTGCTGACTTAGATATTGACCTTGTGTACAATTTTTAGAGGTTTTTATGCTATGCATTTGTCTCCAAAAATTCTGCAAGGTACTGGTCTAAGGTTTGACTGAAAGTCAAACAGGTTTGACTGCCCTCTAAAATATTCAAAAAATTTCTAAAAATTGTGAAATTTTTCAGAGGGGCCACATACCATCTCAAGAACTTAGGAAAAATATTTTTGGAGGATGATCAAAAGATTTGAGAGGGTTGTTTTTGAAAGATCAAGATTTGGATCAAAAGACTTGTGACTTTGTATTTCCCCAACTCTTGTACAATAAATGTTTAGTACACACAGGAAATACAAGATGTAAGAAAAAGTTTTAATTTCTACTCATTTTCTTACATTTGAAACACAAGCCCAAAATTGGGATGTTACATTAAGAGCCTCTGGATTAAAGTACTGGCATAAACTTTAGTGGAGCCTTTAAATTTCCCCTTAACTGAAGCCAAATACTCTTTAGCATTTTCGGAATTGGGGATTGCTCCCCTGATCCCAACTGAGATAGAGGTCTTCATAATCATTAGTGATAGACGGTTGGACCGCTCTCATTTCTCAGCATTAGCTTCATAAGTTTTCTTTTTCTCATCATAATTTTCCTCACCTTCGGTGGGGGAACGGGAGCGATTAACCTTAAAGCATAATCAAGGTCCAAAACTCCAAGGACAACTTGGATTCTTTCTTTCCAAGTGGGAAAGTTGCTCCCTGTAAACTACTCAATATTGTCGATTGTGGCGACAACATTTGAAGCATTTATTGCTGAATATCAAAATATAGGGCAAAATTAGAAACAACATAAGAATGTAGTGCATGCAATTAACCCTACGTTGGTCTAATTAACAACATGCAAAATTATAGTTCTAATCCATATCATTGTTGGGCAGAAAATAAAAAATAACTTAACAATTAATATGGCGACACACGACTACAATCAACGTTGGTCAGAATGTAATCATGTGCATACATAATGCCAAAGTAAACTATGAAATCTCTAATTAAAATATCTCGTTGGTTCAATTTTAATCAAAGATCAAGCATAATATTGGGCAATAATACATTGTCATTGTGCAACAAAACATTAATTAAAACAGTGCACAAAACATGGACTTAAGCATAAGAAAATGCACTGAAAATAAAAGAAAAAAACCCACTTATTCAGGCCTTCAAAAGACTATTCGGCCCAATAACACACAGCCGGCCCAAACAGCCGAATGGAGCCCATGAATCTCAGCCCAAAACTCTCTACCAGCCGAAATTTACGTGTGCCGTCGGATCTTGATCTGACGGCTGGAAAATCAGCCGGCCCAACGCCTTCCCCGGCCCACAAAATCGTGACCGCAGGATCTGATCGGATAGCTGGAGCGTTATCGCGAGCGACATAAAAATCCAAAACGTAACCCTAATCGCCATTTCACCCTCTTCTCCTCCCGAAAAAATCGTGAAGCGTCGGCAGCGGCGCGCGCGGAGGGGAACGCGCGATGCAGCGGCGGCTCTGCTGGCGACGGCTCGGGGGAAGAGTGGATCTGAGCGCGGAGCAGCGATTAGAGGCGACGCGACCTGAGGCGGTAGCCCTACAGCCCTGCTCGCCGGCGCACACGTGCGACTGAGGTGCGCGCGGCCGTCGAGTGGAGCTACGGTGGCGCTCGTGAGTCCGTGACAGGAGAGACTCCGGAGATCTCCAAAATCGTAAGTTTTCGCCGCACTTTTAGGGTTCTGATTCGAGTTTGAGGGTTCCGATTTGGGGATGATGGTTCGGGATTTCATTAGATCTCTTACATTTCTTAAGTCCCCTCCTTCTAAATGATAAACCAAGCGACTAGGCATTAGATCTGGGCATAAACAAATTTGGTTGGGACTAATGAGGGTTCAATCCGAGACTAGGGTGGCTCTGATACCAAATGTGAGTGATTAATCTAAGGCTAAACATGATCTAATGACATTAACCCTAGCTCAATCATGAACACATAGCATAATCTTTAGAGCGGAAGCGTTAATTAACATACCCGAAGATGAAGACGCCATTATGGTTGTAGATCGGTTGATGTAGAGGTGGTTGGCGGTCGTAAATGGTGCCGTGGACGAGGACGAAGGTGGCAAGGTGACGGCGGAGGCCTTCAGTCTTCGTCCACCTTAGCGCTCGTGAGAGATCAGGTGTGTGCGAGATTTTCGTAGTCTTGAACCACCGTAGTCCGAGCCTGCCGAATCCCCTTGAATTCATATAGTGCTAGGTGACCGGGACCGAAACCAAACGTGCGTTGGTTGCGCCTTCGATCAGGGCGCGAGTGGAGACGTGGCCCCCCTGCAATCTCAGGATGCCGTTAGCCGAGATCAACCCAACACCGTCACCATTGCCTCATGATGTTCACCACCGGTTGCTGAAATGTAGTGGTTGCACTGCCGCCATCGTCCCTGAGGTCCGCCGGCCAGATTTGTCATGTCAAAGTGTTCACCGTCTCTTTCTCCCTCTTTTTTCATGGCTGTCACAAGCTTTGTCATGGCTGCTTAGAGCTTCTGCCCGCATGAGCGCAGCTCAGAACAAGGCAATGCCGACCACTGTATTTCGCTATCCCTCACCGTAGATTCGAGGTGGAGCACTCCATCAGCGGCAGAGATCCGGTGGGTCTGAGAAAGAGTTAGGGAAGAAGAGTGTGGAGTTTAGGGTGCTTTCTGCAAAATGTGTTGTGGTAGAGGTTTTTTTTTTTTTTTTTTTTTTTTTGGTAGAACGTGATTTAAGTGGTGGCAGTGGGTTGAAGTGGATAATTTAATATTTTCAACTTTTGGCCCATCTTCATCTCATATCCACGATAATGCAGCGCGGAGATGTCATAGGTTATAATCAGATGACAGCTTAAGTATTAAAATCCACGATAATGCAGAAGCGCCTTTAAGAAGGTAAATGATTCATTTTTTCGCACACGTGCACAAGTGTATCACCTTAGCATATGTGTACACGTGGGATAAATCCCCGATCCCACAAAGTTCGTGCGCGTGTAAACGTGAATCTCACCTACATGCATGTCCTCCATCTTCTTGTCTACTGTAGTGGACGAGCAGCTGTTCCCGGCGCGTGTGGCGTGCCGTCTCCGCTGTCTGCTCCGTTCGTAGCTCGACCTCACGAGCCTCTTTGAGCCCCGTGAAGAGGCGCAATAGGCATAGGCCAGGCCCATGGGCCATACACCCAGCACTCCCTCAAATCTCTGAGAATTACGTGCATCCCTCCCTTAATTAATTCTTGGGTTCTCGGCCCGCGCCACCTGCGACGGCGCAAGCCTATCATGCCCTTAATTCTTGGGTTCTCGGCCCGTGCCAGCTGCGACGGGCTCAAGCCCATCATGGTGAAGCTTACTTACGAGTAGTTACTACTTCTCATTGCGACTTTGCCAGCCCGTAAAACAAATGTACGTACTGAAAGCGTTTGTTTCGTCCCCTCTTGTTTCAGGGGAAAAAAAAACTACATTAATTCTCCCAACGGAGCAAGAGATTCAACCGGGAATTTATTTACTCCGTAGTATCGTTTGTACGATCCCCTAAGCTAAAGGTTTTAGTAGTACACACGGATTGATCTAGTGACCGCGTACCACGCATGCATGGATTTGCTCGATCGGTTGGCAATTAATTAGGCTGCTGGTCAAATGAGGACGAGGTCTCGGTTAATTTGTGCGCTTTTCCTCACTCGCTGACGGTGTACAAAGATCAAATCTGCATTAACGATGCAAAATCACAAGTACGTACGTGCATGTGCGTCACTCTCTCTCTCTCTCTCGCCCACTTCCTCTCTGAATTATAAAATACTGTTTGGACAGCTCTTAATTTCTAAAGTGTCTAATATCAACATCTCTAGTAAATTTAATACTGTTCAATTAAAGAACGAAAGCGAAGGAGCACGCGCAGCACACACGGCAATAGCCGGGCCGACGTGCATTATGTTGCCGGAAGGCTACGGTACAAACGGCAACGTACAATGACCATATCATATGGTTATAGAAAGATAAGATCACAATCTCCTACACAGAGAAATACAAAGATAATATCTCCCATACATTTTGTAGACCAAGAAAGAATATGTGTACTCTAACATCCCCTCGCGGTCGAATCGTGAGGTTGCCGAACGCAGAGTCTGGTTCGAAAATCTTGAAACAGTTGTGTAGGAAGACCCTTGGTCAGGATGTCGGCAAATTGTAAGGACGACAACACACGGAGCACCTGAACGTGACCGAGAGACACCTTCTCACGAACGGAATGGATGTCAATCTTAATATGATTGGTGCGGCGGTGCTGAATTGGGTTTGAGGACATGTAGACAGCGCTGATGTTGTCGCAGTAGACCATGACAGCCGAGACAAGGGGATGGTGAAGTTCCTCGAGGAGCTATCGAAACCAACAACATTTGGCAACAACGTAAGCGATAGCTCGGTACTCCGCTTCTGCACTAGAACGAGAAATCGTAGTTTGACGCTTGGGTGACCAAGAAATCAAGTTGTCGTCGAGATAAACTATCGGGGACCCAAACGTGCAAATCTGGGCACTCTGTGTGTAATGCACTAGTTCAGGATCACGCTAGTACACGCATTATCAACATAAATGAATATCATTCCACACAGGACGAATATAAGAATAAACAACTAATTTGATTAATAAATAACGGTTTTGATCTTATAGTCGAGTTTACACTTATTAAGCCATGCAAGGATAACACTAAGTATAGAGACGACGGCGGAACGGAAACAACTTCAGCGGGATCAAGACCTAGCGATCACCCTCCTTGAAAAACTCCTCCTCGGGCAGGCGAAGACTCCTTCACTTCAGCTGAATGATTGCAGTAAGAATGAGTACTTTGAGTACTCAACAAGTTATACCACATAATACAATTATAGATGATGGCTTATTCCAAGGAAAATGGCTTTTATGGTTATTTTGCAAAAAACAACATTTGCAATTGAATATAAATAATAGATTGAAAGCGTAATTTAAAATGAATAAACAATAATAGTTTAACAATTATTTTCACAAAAGAACACAAAGCCTAATCAATTTCTTTCACACAGCTATATGAGTTTAACCACACAGCTGTCTCTTCCCAAGTGTTTTTATGAAAATCTACCCCTCGTGTGAAATCCCCGAGTATGTCCATGATCGCAGACGACGCTATTCGAATAGATTGATTAACACTCTGCAGACGTACACTTTACCCACAAGATATAACTAGTGTAGCTAGCATCAATCATAACAAAATCTTTTCGAAACTTCATCATGACAATTGACCCTCCCGTTGTGCATACTGACAGCACCAAACCCCACACAAGTTGTTGGACCGTCGCACATCGTTGGATCTGGACACGACGAACTGCTCATAAATGTGAATCATCGCACAGATATAATCACACCTCCACCCTGGCACACAGCTTATCCCATCTGCCTGAGTAGTTAATGTCAAGATTCCGTAGCTTAGTAAGTTAGGCCTGT
This sequence comes from Ampelocalamus luodianensis, assembly GCA_036346255.1. Classification (NCBI taxonomy): domain Eukaryota; kingdom Viridiplantae; phylum Streptophyta; class Magnoliopsida; order Poales; family Poaceae; genus Ampelocalamus; species Ampelocalamus luodianensis. Next base: position 24,749,360 of record CM070618.1, read on the forward strand.
CCCATACCAGACATGTGATCGTACAGTTATGGCTCAGTTCAATGGCGCACAAAGTTAAGTTCTTAATTGACCAAGGCGAGACTATCAATTTCTATCAACTATCATATTCATATTTTTCCAAGCGCACACAGCTCCACCATATCACAATTCTATCCACTTTCCTCGTTCCAAATCTTTTCCCACCCTGTTAGTTAAATGCAACACATGCCATCAATGAGTAACAACATACTGCACAACTTTCCACAAAGTATTCCATATTCACTTATTCAAGTTTAGGTTTGCAACTCAAAATGATATCAATAACCCGTTGCGTAGCTAAGCAGACTATTCGTATCTAACTAACTCACATTGGTGTTATAATGATACTAACTAATAATTAACCAAACTAGGGTGACAAAAGATCCAGATAATACAATGAGTAAGGTGGATAAAAACAAATAGGTGTATAGCTAATCCCAAAGCATTTAAAGAATTAAATACTTGAAATAATATGCAATAGTTTGAATCAAAGTAATTTTAGAAAACTGGGTTCAACATGGTCCAAGGTACAACTTTCTTGAAACAAGTCTTGGTACTGATCTTGAGCTTGATCAACTCCTCTTTCCTTGGAAGCTCTCGAAGTATCAACGTCTACTCACAAACAAAAATGAAAAACCAAATAAATACAAAATAGATCAAAAAATAAACTCTAAAAATTAAATGAAAATATCAGGAAGGTAGGGCTTGAATTTAGATGAATTTAGAAACTTGAATGAGTTCAATCAGAGTTCGTATGAGGAAGAACGGTCTCCTGGAAGATTTAAATCTAAGAAAAAGAGAAAGAAAATACTATTTCAAAATTTCAGAATGTTCTTCTAAAGGAAATCCCGAAATATTGCATCAGCATAACTTCAGCAATAAATTTTGGAATTAAAAGAAAATCTAGAAAATAGGGGATAGAGGTTGACAAGTGGGACCCATGGTCTATGGATCGGGTCCATGGCTCTAGTCTACGGGTCTATGGCTCACGAGTGCATGGAACAGTGGACCTAATATGTGGGGTCCACATGTTAGTGGCTAGGTTTACCGTGGGCCAAGTCCACATGGACTGACTGTGATGCGTTTGCGGGTGAGCGCTGATGCGGCAGACACGTTTGCACATGGTTGACGTGGCATTGACGTGGCGGGCACATGGCTGACACCTGGCTTCCACGTCAGCTTGACGGGTGAGGCTTGGTTGCCGGCGTTCTGGGCTGCGGTGGAGCAGGCGGAGGTGTTCCTAGGGTAGTTGGTGCGACGGGGAACCTAATGGGGTACATGTGGTGGGCGGAGGTGGACGGTGGTGGCCGACAGCCAGATCTAAGCGGTGGCTAGGGCTTGAGCTCGACGGTGAAGGGGCTAGGGTGGCACTCCAGTGAAGGCAAGGGCGGATCCGAGATGTGGTCGTTGAGGCGGTCCCGATGGTGGTGACCATCGACGGCAGGGCTCACCGGAACGACAACGACGAAGACGAAGTCGTTCGGTCCGAGACGAGGAAGAAGACAGCGGCAACGACACTAGGTGGCGACTCGGGCAAAGGCGGCTAGGGCAAAAGGTGAGGCGCAACTCGGGGTGCGAAAAACAAAGATCCTTAGGGCTTTAAATAGCCTTGGGAGGTTGAGTCTGGCTCAGCTACGGTGGCGGCGCGGCGAAGGAGAGAGAGAGAGAGAAAGGGGAGTCTGTGTCGAGGATGATGAGCAGTAACCGAGTGGGACCCATATGTCAGTGAGTGTGGCTAGGGTGAGCTAGGTGGGATCGGGCGTGGTCTAGCGGGTAGGAGAGAGAAGGTGGGCCACGGGCAAGAATGGGCCGAAAGAGGGAGAATTGGGCCAGGGCTGATGAATTTTGTCTCAAAGGATTTCCTGAGATTTTAAATAGATTTTGCAATTTAGAAATACCAAAAAATCAAAATGGCAAATTAAAAATAGCAAATAAAGTTGAAACAATTCCAAAAAATCTAGAAAATATTTCCAAACACAAAGAACTCAAATAAAATAATTTTAGAATTAATTGATGTTTAGATTAATCACATTAAATTGTTTTGATATTTGAAAGCCCTATTTAAGTTTTATTAAATTTAAATAAATTTTGGTGAATTTTTCCAAGGGACTAAACTACTCAAAAGGGTTTTGAAACTCAAAAAATTGGAATGTTACATAAATAAAGTAGCCCAAAGTGGAACGGCGAGAGTCAGGACAACCAGCCCAGTCGGCGTTGGAATAGACAGTCAATGCCAAAGGAGAAGTGGTTTGAAGCGGAATACCATGTGCGAGGGTACCTTGAACATAGCGTAAAATCCTTTTGATGAGGGCGATATGAGGCTTGCGAGGATCATGCATGTAGAGGCACACCGATTGTACGATATAGGCGAGATCCGACCGTGTCAATGTGAGGTACTAAAGTGCACCGGTCAAACTCCGATACTCAATCGGATGAGTAACTAGGGGACCATCTGATGCGGAGAGCTTCGCACGAGTGTCAACTGGTGTCGCTGTGGGGTGACACTGAGCCATGCTGGTGTGCTATAGAAGGTCGAAGGCATATCGACGCTGAGATAGAACAAGCCGATAGGAGAACAGATCACGAAGATGCCAAGAAAAAAATGCAGATCACCTAAACCAGTCATTGCAAACTCGGAATGAAGTAATCATGTGGGATGCTTGAGGAGATGACTGGAAGAGGTGGTGAGGATGATGTCATCAACATATAGAAGGAGATAAGCAGGGTACTCACCATCCTGTAGCACAAAAAGAGAAGTGTCAGACATGAACAGACAAAGCCAAGGGTGCGAATGTATGTGGCAAAACGTTGCTACCACACACGAGGTGCTTATTTGAGTATGTAAAAGTATTTGTGGAGGTGACAAACATGAGAAGGGCGAGCCTGATCGACAAACCCAGAAGGTTTTTGGCAATAAACATTCTCATCAAGATGGCCATGAAGGAAGGTATTCTTGACATCGAGTTGAAGGATAGGCCAAGAGCGAGAAACAACAAGACTAAGAACAACACGAATGGTGGACAGTTTGACGACTAGGTTGAAGGTCTCGTCAAATTCAAAACTAGGTTGTTGATAATAACCACGAACAACCCATCGGGCCTTGTGGCGAGCAAGAGAACCATCGGAGTGGAATTTGTGCTTAAAATGCACTTGCCAGTAACAACGTTGGTGCCATGGGGACGAGGAACCAAGGACCACGTATGATTATCAATGAGAGCCTTGTACTCTTCTGACATGGCACGATGCGAGTGCGGATCAGAGAGAGCACTTTGATTAGTATTAGGAACTGGAGAGATGGAATTGCTTGTTGCAAGTAAATTCAATCTATCCACGAGCATGACTATACCGTGTTTGGCTCGAGTAACCATGTGGTGTGGACCAGGTTCCAACCAAGCAACTGGTGGAGTTGGCATGATAGGAGGATGAGCTGCCGCGGTAGGAGGAGGCGTTGTTGCGGCAGGTGAAGTGGTGGCAGAGGAAGTTTCCATGATAGGAGATCGGGTTTTCGCAGTAGAAGGTCGGGCTGCCACAATAAGGGAAACTGTGGCAGGGGGAAGCGGCGATGGGAGAAGGTGTCATGGTAGGGAAAAGGGGTGTCGTGGCAGAAGGGTTGATCTCCTGTGTGAGGGGCGCGACAACGAAGTGCGGTAGCGCAGCAGGCGGTACTGTGGTGGAGACAATGTCGAGAAGGAAGTCGAGGGAGTAATGATCCATGGGAGCTGAAGGGGTTTCAAAAGGGAAAACAGATTTGTTGAATATGACATGACGAGATGTGATGACCTTGCAACTAGAGAGGTCTAAACACTGGTAACCCTTGTGAGTGGAGGGATAGCCAAGAAAAACACAAGCCATGGAACAAGGGGACAATTTGTATTGTGTGGTAGAGGAGAGGTTGGGGTAACACAAACAGCCCAAAACACAAAGGTGTTGATATGTGGGACTATGACAGAAGAGTTTCTCATATGGCGTGGTGGATTGGATCGACTTGGAGGGACGTCGATTCAAGAGATAGGTGGCTGTGCGAAGAGCCTCCGCCTAGTAGGAAGAAGGTATACGAGTGATGAACCCGAAGGTCCGATTGTTGGCCCGATCTTTCGATGAGAACGATAAGTTCGGTAGGCATCGCTCAACTCTCACGATCCTGGCTACGAACACGCAAGGCTCGAAACCACGCAATCGCTGAACTACGGCGAAGGCAGCAGCGGCGGCGACGCAAGGCGGCAGCTCGTCTCGAATCGGCTCCGGATCGACACCAAGCAGAGATTTTTTTTTTGGATCTACTGCCTCGGTTTGTCTTGCTGTGGATATAACGCCGGAGGGAACGACGCAGCTGCTGTTTGGAGGCGCCGCAGCCGATGTGAGCACGCGACCTCTGTTGCCGCGCTAGATGCTTTGTATGCTTGCGATTATGTGAATTGCCGAAGGACAGTAACGGCGGCAAAGGAACCAGGGGAGGTGCCGCTCCCAAGCTGATGAACCCTAAAGATGATGGCGGCAGGGAGGGAGAATAGAGTAGACGTTCGACAAGAAACCCTAAGACTTGACCAATCTAGACAGGAAACCAGCACAAAGACTCGACGATGCAACGACAATTCAATAACGCAAACTAAAAAGAAAAAATTGTAAAGGCACAAATTGGTTTGGACGATAAGAACTAACCCTAATTTTTTTTTTGGCTTTGGACTGTAGGGAAAAAAATTCTCACCGATGAACTGTAGCTTTGATTCCACCTGATGAACCCGAAGGTCCGATTGTTGGCCCGATCTTTCGATGAGAACGATAAGTTCGGTAGGCGTCGCTCAACTCTCACGATCCTGGCTACGAACACGCAAGGCTCGAAACCATGCAATCGCTGAACTGCTCGACAAATCGTTATCAACCGTGCACAAATACCCGATTAACCTGACCACGAAGGTCGATTCCTGCATACACCGTAGAAGCACGCAAGAACAAGATCAAGCAATCTGAAATTGCAAAAAGGAATTGAAATATTTGAATTGAGTTGGGATTCTGAATAAGGATCTTAATTGGGTGGTCTAGACGACATACGCAAAAGATTCAAGTTGCAACGAAGGCAAACTAAACATAAACAAAATCCATCGAAACTAGAGGGGGTGCGGCCTCCTTAAATAGGAGATGAGGAGCCACACATCTAATAGAATCGGCGGCGCAGAAATGTATGGTGAAACCTCATTAGCGCCATACAGCACATCCGGACGAATGAGCCTCATGTCATGCATAAGCCGCAAATGCTCCTGAGCTATAATGAGACGACGACGCGTCTCCCATAACTCATGCACTATGCAGCGATGCATTTGGTCCATTACGTGAACCAATCTTGCCAACTGCCTGACTTGGGGGTCCTCCCCAAACTGAATTCTGGCAAAGGTGTTCACTTCCCTAACATGCGCTCACATGGGGAAATGATCATATGGTGGCTGAGACAGTTCGGTCAGGTCGTAGCGGAGACGACTCATGGCCACCAAAGCCACTTCTTGTAACGCCATGGCCTCAGAAGTGCCACGCGCCTGGAAGCGGTAAGATATGCTCTCAGTAACTTGTCTAGCAACGATATCTACTACTGCCATAAATTCCTCCATTCCTGGTCCTCGATCACGGCGGTAGATGGAATAAGTGGGCTGATATGTGAAGTTCGCCCTCCACATCATGTCTTGCAGCAACGCCGGGTATCCATCCACTCCTTGACTTGAGTTTCGGACAAGGATCGAGGGTTCATCTAAAGGCAAGAAGGCAAGGTAAGTTAGTTTCATAAACCAAACAGGACCCGGAGAGAAAAGATACTAAGATGGATAAGGAATAAAAGACATTCTTAACTTAAACTTTCTGAAAATACTCTGATAATTTGAAAAATAATTTGACCAAGGTACTTACTAACTTAACGCCAGTGCTACCTCTAACCTACAGTCAGTATGGCTCTGATACCAACGCTGTGGGGACCCCGGGTTATCTCCGTAAGACCGAGACTAATCAAGGTCTTAGGGACATAACTCTAAGTCTCCAGTAAATGGATTCCAACTTAACTCAACCTAAGTGGAAGGCTTAACTGAATACTAGAGTCCCGACGATCATGCGCGCTGCTCCCTTGCGAGCACTACATGATTGCCGGTTCTCTTTTGATTCGAAGCACTACACTTAGTGAGTTAAATGGGAATTCATTAACAACAAGTATGACTTATATTGGCTCCCAAGATCAGCGACCAATATACTCATACTCTCATTCAACGTTGATTACATCCATACAACACATACAACAGGAGTTCAAAAGACATACTGCATAATAGTTAAGGTCTATAGCTTATTACAAACGGCCGACCGGCCAAAATCAAAATAAAGTATCAAGTAGCAGCGGAAGCAAGTAAATTAAGCAAAAGACCAGCAGTGGTATGCCCATCACCCATCGGCAACCGACTGGGGGTTAAATGGTAGCACACTACTCAAATGTGTCGTCTACATCGACACTAACGAGGTCATCAGTCTCATAATCTTCCTCACCTGAAAAGGCCAGCAAACATCTGGCTGAGTACAAAGGTACTCGCAAGTCTTACACAAATACAAATAGTTATGCATAAAGGTCATTCAAAGGATGGTTTATATTGGCTTAGTTTTGCGAAAGAGACGCAACAATTCACATCCTACACATACTAGTTTTTCATGTGCCCATTTGAAATCAGATTTGAAGTAGAAGTAAAGTAAGTGATACAACATTTTTAATGGTAACCATTGAATCAAACAAACACCAAAGTGGCAGCCCACTTTGATACACTAAACACATGAATATCCCATTCATGACGAATACCAAGTTCAACCACAAAACCTCAGTTCAAAAATCTAAAAATCTAACCCTAAGCAGCCACTAACTCAAGCGGTCGTCCATAACCGCGGACACGACTATTCGAATAGATTTATAACCTGCGGTGTACTACTTACCCACACGACTTGATTAGCGTAAGCCTCCGGATGCCTCTGAATATAACATACTTCCTATGGTATGCTTGTGGGTAAATCAAGATATGGTCATTTTCAACAAGAAGACCTATTGAGCTAAGTCTCCCTTGTGAGATAGTTCCTTGCCTAGTACAAGCGTCTGATAGCACTTGCTAGGGGTCTCACAAGTTATATTGGATATACCGATGCAACGAAGGGTAAATGGTGCTCCCATGCACACTATAGAACATTACATCGGCTCCTACGGACAGATGATCAAACACAAGTGCCCCTACACCACCATGAGACTTAGACCAATAGGAACCTCCCCCTACTTAACCACACGGCTCCCAACCCGCGTGTGGCAGCACGAATGTTGCTTGAACCGCAGGTACTCAAAGCTCGGTCCTTAACTGTCCAGTCAAGTCATTCCACATACCCAATGCTCGTGCACAAAGACACCATCACTAACCAGCACTTGTCCAGACCAAATCTCGTTTTAAAATGACAAAAATTTAACTCATAAAACAGCTACAAAGGTCTGAAGTATAAATCATAAAATGAGAGTTGTGTTTATCCCAAACCGTCGGGTTGTTCAGACGATCAAACTACTGTATCTAGACTTGCATGGCTAAGCAATTCTATAACCCATAATTCACACATCCTATCTTAAGCATATAGGAGTTGGCATAATTCAAGATTAACCTCAAGCATAGGACGTAACTAAACTACACATCACAAAAATATTGACATAATCAAAATAGCATACAAGCAATTATCATTGCACTATTTTAACCAAAACTGGGATCAAATATGATGCAAAAGAAAGTTCAAATGATGCTTGCCTTGCTGGTACAATAGCTGCTCACTCTCAGTAGCGTAAGTGTCGATATCAATAAGCTCAGGATCTATAATAATATAACATCAAATAAATGCCGAGAAAACATCTCAAAAACCAAAATGCTCAAAAATGCATGATTTTTCTACAGTAGCTAATTCATGATTTTAGATGATTTTTGGTGAAATAATTATTCCATTTTGATTTAGGGTGTGAAAGTTATGATGGTTTGAATTTCAGTTTTCGATATGTCCGTTTTAAGTAATTTAATTATGAGGTGAAAATTTGTAGAGCAGTAGTGAGTACAAGGATCATATGGATAAAAAGGCAATATTATTACAAGTTCAAAACAGTTGAGTTTGCTCCATTTGGAGTTTTCATGATTTAGTTATTGATTTCTAAAGTTATCAGCATTATTAGTACAAAAATAATGTCTTTTAAGATCATCTTCCTCAAACTACAGTTTCTGTGCTAGAGGTAAGTTTGAAATTATTTTTATAATTAAGTTCATTTGAAATATAGATTACCAAAATTGATTTCACTGTTTTTGGAGTTTCCATGAATTACTTATGAATTTTTGAAGTTATCAGCCCTTTTTTCTAATGTAACAATAATAGTGTTAAAGGCTTATTTTCCAAAATTGTGCTCTCTGTTACAGAGACAAGGTTGAAACCAATTTTAATATAAAGTTCATTAAATATGAAAATTATCAGAAGTGGTTTCACCCATTTTGGAGTTAAAATGATTTGGTTATGCATTTTAGAAGTTATACATATTTTTCAGTGTGCAAATTAACCGATTTCGAATTTCATAAAGCATTTACTACTTTTCCTACCAGCCACGCGCTAGCCGCAAAGAAGCGACAAAGGGGCTGCAGCGAAAGCACCCACGCACTGACGCCCGACAAGTGGGTCCGCTTGCCGATGGCCCATGACGCGGCAAGACGCGCACGCCCGACAACGGCCACGCTTGTGAGCCGTTGGATTAAGATCCAACGGTCCAAGATCGTGGCGCGTTCGGGACGACCCGATCGGCCCAACTGACCCTGACCGTCGATTTCTAATCCAACGGTGCACAAAGACTCTAGCGCACGGGACAACTTAAACACACAACACATGTTTAAAGTTTTGGGCCCACACGTCAGTCACTCAAACGTTTTGTCCAACGTGCTGGTTTTCCGTGCGTGGGCCCCGCATGTAAGTGATTCTTTAGCGTCGCTAAGACAGTGATTAATTGCTAATGATTATCACTTAATCCTAATCATTTGCTACAGTAAGTGTCCGAATACGACAACGGAATCTCAGCCCCGCGCGCTTCACCGGCGGCTCGCCGGCGCTGGGCGCCACGGCGGCGTGAACCAAGGGTAGGTTTAGGTGCACAATAGTGTTGCGCTCCCAATGGGAGTAGTCTCGACGGCGGAGCCGACCTGTACCGGCGGCTAGCCGGAGTTAAGCGACGGCGATAATACGGCAAAAGTGTACACAACAAAAGAGAGCTCCGCAGCGCAAACCAGCGGGTTCCTGAGGTCCTAAGGACTAAGAGTAAGCTACCTGAGCTAGGAGAGGGCTTGGGGAAGCTTGGGAATGCCGGAGCTGCGTCGGCGCCGGGGAAGAAGGTGGCGGCAAAACGGCTTCACGAGGAGAGAAAGTCCTGAACAAAACCAAGACCAGTGAATGCTTGGAGTAGCTTCAAGAACTCGAGATCAAGCCATAAGAGCAAAGAATCGAAGAATGGCCTACCAATTTGAAGTGGGAGGGGAAAGGTTGCTTCACGGCCTAAAATGGTTCAATCCTCAATTCATCAAGACATTGTCGTGCAATCCTGAAATAAGTTGAGGGGTTTCGATCAGTGGTCCAAGGCACGTAAGGTGACGCGGTGGATTGAGGATAATACCTCCCGGACACGAAGAAAGCACCGAAGTGTCCGCGAGAGCACGCTCTGGAAGTCACCGGGAGCACGACAACGGTCAGCGAGCTACAAGCAAAGACAGGAGCTCGCATAAGCAAAAATGGACACGGGAATGAACTTAGAACAGGGAGGAATCACGCGGAGGAGACCTACCCCAGCAGAGAGCACGAACTAGCCTCCCTCTCCTCGGTCAACAGAGGAGAAGTGAGGGAGAAGGAGGAGGCGCAAGGGGTGTTATGCCCCGGGGAATGACGGAGATGGAGGCGGCGTGAAGTGAAGAACGCTCCGGAGTGGTCTCATGCGGCGGTGGCTAACGGAGATGACGGCGCTTCAACGGGCGGGAGCAGAAGGGCGCGACCGCGTGGAGCTTAGCTCCTGCGAGAGGTTGACGAAAGCACTGACAGCGTGGGTCCACCGTGCCAGCGACACAAAGAACCCGCGCGCGGCTGAGTGGATTGAGTTACAGTGGTCCGTTGGATTTAGAAGGGACGGTCCAGATTTAGCGATGGGTTTGTACTGCGCGTTGGATGCAAAAGATCTGGGCCGTTGGGCTAAGATCGGACGGCTGCATGTGAAGGTGCATTTAGGCGGTTGGGTTGAGTCGATTCACCGAGTCGTACTCGAGCCCAAGGAACAGTAGCGGCCCGTTTAGGTTTAGGGTTTGACTGGGAATTAAATCTTTGGTTTCCAGTTTGACCGAGGTCTTAAAAATAGAAATAAAATTCCTAAAATCATAAAATAATTTGTGGGGGTTCCTGGGACAACCTAGTGTCCATAAAAATTATTGAACCCTACTGTTCATTACATATTTTGTATATTTTAAATTCAAACATAATGTTGGTCTTTAGATTGTGTTTGAATTTTTATAAGGTTCGAACCAGTCCCAAAAATTTTGGAAAAATATATTTATTCATGAAAACTAATTTAGTATTTAATTAAATTGGTTTCAAATGATGATCACAACTTTTTATCACTGATTCGAATTGAAATGTGAATTTTGATGTGTATGTTCACCTCAATTAGATTTTCCAAGTACAATATATTATGAAAATGTTTTGAAATCAATAATGCATGCTAATGAAATACATATTAATCCATTTTAATTGTTGGGGCTGTGACAATCATCCTCCCCTTCTTGAATTGGAGTCGTCCTCGACTCAAGATCATCTTCTTCTCCCAAGTAGGGCTTCAAATATGCAATGTTAAATGTGGGACTAACCCCAAAATCTGCAGGCAGATTAAGCTTATATGCATTATCATTAATCTTTTCTAACACTTTAAATGGACCGTCAACTCTAGGCATTAATTTTGATTTTCTCAAGTCAGGGAACCTATCTTTGCGCAAATGCAACCAAACAATATCTCCAGGTTCGAATGTTATGTATTTTCTACCCTAACTACCCGCAGGTTTATATTGTGCGTTCATTCGCTCTATATTCTCTTTAGTTGTCTCATGTATCTTCAGAATCAGTTTAGCACGTTGTGTAGCATCAATGTTTACCTTTTTCGAAGATGGTAGAGGTAATAAATCAATAGGAGCGAGGAATAAAGCCATATACTACGAAAAGGGCACATCTTTGTGGTTGAATCTTGCGACGGTTGTAAGCAAACTCCACATGAGGTAAGCATTCTTCCCACATCTTCAAGTTCTTCTTCAAAACAGCCCTCAACATAGTGGACAATGTCCTGTTGATAACTTCAGTTTGTCCATCTGTTTGGGGATGGCAGGTAGTAGAAAACAACAACTCTGTCCCCAATTTAGCCCATAGTGTCCTCCAAAAGTGACTCAGAAACTTCATATCACGATCAGATACAATTGTATTGGGCACTCCATGTAGTCGAACAATGTCTTTGAAAAATAACTCAGCAACATGTGTAGCATCATCGCTCTTATGACAAGGTATGAAATGCGCCATCTTCGAAAACCTATCCACAACAACAAAAATACTGTCCCTCCCCCTCTTTGTCCTAGGCAGTCCTAAGACAAAATCCATAGAAATATCTTCCCAAGGTATGATAGGAACAGGAAGATGCATATATAAACCATGTGGATTAAGACGTGACTTAGCTTTGTGGCATGTAGTGCAGCGAGACACATAGCGCTCAACGTCGTGCCTCAACTTAGGCCAATAGAAGTGATCAGTTAAAACATCCCCCGTCTTCTTGACACCAAAATGTCCCATGAGTCCTCCTCCATGCGCCTCGTGTAACAACAAAAGACGAACGGAGCTAGCTGGAATGCATAGCTTGTTAGCACGGAACAAAAATCCATCATTCACAACAAATTTATTCTAGCCTTTGCCTTCTTTACAATTCTAAAATATATCTTTAAAATCAGCATCATGCACATATTGCGCTTTAATTGTTTCTAAACCAAAGATTCAGAAATCAAGTTGAGATAACATAGTATAACGATGATATAAAGCATCAGCAATAACATTATCATTCCCTTTCTTGTGCTTAATGACATATGGAAACGATTCAATGAACTCAACCCATTTAGCATGTCTACGGTTCAGATTTGATTGACTACGAATGTGCTTTAACGATTCATGATCAGAATGTATGACAAATTCTTTAGACCATAAATAATGTTGCCATGTCTCTAATGTCCGAACTAAAGCATATAATTCTTTATCATAAGTAGAATAATTCAAACTAGGTCCACTCAATTTCTCGCTGAAATACGCAACAGGTTTACCCTCTTGAATAAGCACACCTCCAAGTCCAATCCCACTAGCATCACATTCAAGCTCAAAAGTCTTACCAAAATCAGGAAGTTGGAGAAGTGGTGCATTTGTCAGCTTATCTTTCAGAATCTAAAATGATTGTTCTTGTGTAGGGCCCCATATAAAAGGAACACCTTTCTTTGTAAGCTCATTCATCGGTGCGGCAATGGTGCTAAAATCTTTGACAAAGCGTCGATAAAATCCAGCAAGTCCGAGAAAACTCCACACTTGTGTGACCGTGTTAGGAGTCGGCCAACTCTGTACAACTTCGATCTTGGCTGGATCAACCTCAATACCCTGTGGAGTAACAACATAGCCAAGAAACGATACTCGATCGGTGCAAAAGGTGCACTTCTTAAGGTTACCAAATAAACGTGCATCACGTAGAGCAAGAAAAACAGCACGCAAGTGTTCAAGATGTTTCTCCAATGTTTTGCTATAGATCAATATGTCATCAAAATATACCACTACAAATTTTCCAATGAAAACACGCAAAACTTCATTCATTAATCTCATGAAAGTACTAGGTGCATTAGTCAACCGAAAAGGCATCACTAACCACTCATATAATCCAAACTTAGTTTTGAATGCTGTTTTCCATTCATCGCCTAACTGCATGCGAATTTGGTGATATCCACTACGCAAATCAACTTTAGAGAAAACAGTTGAGCCACTTAATTCATCAAGCATATCATCTAGCCTAGGAATTGGATGACGATATCGAATAGTAATATTATTGATAGCTCTATAGTCAACACACATACACCATGATCCATCTTTCTTAGGTACCAAAATCACAGGGACAGCGCAAGGACTAAGGCTTTCGCGTACGTACCCTTTGTCAAGCAAGTCTTGCACTTGACGCTGAATTTTCTTAGTCTCTTCGGGATTGGTTCTGTATGGCGCACGGTTGGGAAGCGAGGCTCCTGGAATCAAATCAATATGATGTTCAATCCCCCGAATTGGAGGCAGCCCCGGGGGTATGTCACTTGGAAACACATCAGCAAACTCCTGCAAAACATGAGCAACAACAGGAGGCAAAGAAGGAGGCATATCCTAAAAAAAAAATAAGGCCTCTTTGCACACTAAAGCATAGCAATCAGATTTGTTATCTTCCATGTCACAAATATCAGACTTAGTAGCAAGTAAAACAGAACCTTTCAATTTAATTGCACCTTGCCTAGCGCTAGGTTCTTTCTTCTTCGGGTGCAAAAGTTCTTTAGCTACAATCTGATTTTCACTTTTGCTACTCTCCTTTTCTCTATTAGCTCTCTCTATTTCATCCTTTAGAATGGCGTCAGGAGACATGGGCAGTAGCGTGATTTTCTTTTATTTAAACATGAGAGTATACGTATTAGTTCTACCATGATGCACCGTATCTCTATCATATTGCCAAGGTCTACCTAACAACAAAGAACATGCTTGCATAGGTACTACATCGCAATCAACATAATCATGATAGGCACCAATAGAAAAGTGTACTATCACAATGCGGGTTACCTTGACTACCACAATTGTTAAACCATTGAATGTAATATGGCGAAGTGCGGTTACGTGGTCAATGCAAGCTTCTCAACCATGTCCATGCTCGCCAAATTGTTGCAACTTCCTCCATCCATGATCACACGACATGAACGCTCTTTGATGACAAGCTTTGTGTGGAAGCAGTTGTGGCGTTGATTCGTTTAAGACGCTCCATTTGTGCACTAAGTACACGCTTCACTATAAGGCTTAAATACTTATCCGAAATTTCAGCACTATATTGTTCCTCTTCTCTCTCAGATTCTTGGTCATCACCTGCGGTGTCAGTTGCAAGCATAGCATATTCTTCCTCAATGTCACTAGCTGAAGTGTACTCACCAGTATCCGTTATCAAGAGATCTCGCTTGCTAGGGCAATCCCGCATCATGTGTCCATAGCCCTTGCAGCGATGACATTGTGTATCTCGTGCTCTACCCGTTGATGCAACCGAAGATGAACTTTGTACAGGGGCTTGTCTCATGCTCTTACTCGTTTCCGGTGCGCGTGATGGTGTAGTGGAAGTAGGTGGGCGCCGACTGTCGGAGGAGTTTGCAGGTGCAGTTGTTCGGCTGGAAGGGGTAAAGGATGCTCTTGAGTGCCCTTGAGTTTGACGACCTGCAAAAGAACCTGCAAAGTTTCCTTTGTTCCTAGATTGACGTCCCTGCACCTCTCTTTCAGCTTTACAAGCAAGATGAAACAAGCGAGTGATACAATTGTATTCCTTATAATCAAGTATGTCCTGAATTTCACGGTTTAAACCGCCCAAAAATCTAGCCATCTTAGCATTTTCAGTTTCTTCTAATCCACAACGCAACAAACTAGTTTGCAATTCTTGATAATAGTCCTCTATAGAACTACTACCTTGTCTTAAACGTTGTATTTATTAAGCAAATCACGAGAATAATATGAAGGCATCCCAAGTTCTAGGTATGTTTCGCTCATTACGGCACAATTTATTCCACCAAATAGAAGCAAAATCTGTGAACTCACTAGTAGCAGCCCTAACCCTTTTATTGTCAGGAAATTCATGGCAAGCAAATTTTTGGTCTACGACTAACTCCCATGTGAGATAAGCATCAGGTTCATATTTACCAGCAAAAGGAGGCATAGTGAATTTAATTTTACCAAGTGAATCATTACGATCACGTACCTCACGTGGTGGATCTCTTCTCATACCTTGTCGATTGAAACGTCGTTGTCGGTGATCATGATCATTGATGGGATCGAAACCACCATCGGACTCCGTATCAGCGACATATGGGTTCGCTTCATCTTCTACCTCATCGGCCCATGAGCTATGAACGGATGGGTTACGGCGTGGTTGTGCAATGCCGACAAGAAGGCGGCGCAGAGGAGGTGGAGCTCTTCTGGCTGCTCCACACGTGTAGCAAGCGCAAGAAGATCGATATTGGTGCGATCTAAAACTCCTCAATACGCTCGAATGTTGATTCAACAAGCGTGAAAAATGTTGCATGATGTCTTTCGTGCAGGCGTGAGAGTACATCTTCCTCAACATGGGGCCTACTATTCTCCCCTTGTGACCCGAACTCGCCATTGTTAGTAGAAAACAAAGAAAAGATCACGCAGTGTATATGTCGCTATGAACTACTAGGTTCGGAGTTTCACAAGTCACTCACACTCAAGCTTATACCCGGTTCTTACAAGTTCTTACCAAATGCAAGAAAGAAGTGGTACAACCGGTATTGGTTCGTGATACTCTCACTTACGATCGGACCAACGATTGCGAGGAACGACACCTTCTGAGTTAGTAGGGAGTGGAGCTCGGAAGGCTAGTATGTAGCAAAGGAATAGCAATTATTCAATTCAGTATGCAAAGTTGAAAAGCAGTTCAAAGTACTAGTCACAAGTGCTGGTCCTAGTCTAAACAAGGCCTAGCTAGAGCAACTCGCAAAAACGACTGTCGCAACAACGGAGGGCTAGCACAAGAACTATCAAAGCAAGCAAGCAAAGGATGACTATGCCAAACAGAAAGGAAATAAAAGTCAAGGAAAGAGGTCGCTCTGAAATTTGTTTTTTTCTTCTTCTTCTTCTTTTTTTTTTTCGCGCTCTCCCTTTTTTTGGTTACCTCAGCAAGCTACTGGGGCTGAAAATCTTTTTTTTTCGCGCTCTCTTTTTTTTTTCTCCTTTTTTTTTTCCTTTTTTTTCTTTCAAAAGTCACTGGGGCAAAGAAGCTTATTCTGGAATTGGCCCTCCGATGGACCCCAAACAAAATTCACAGGAGCTCCTCCCGTGAAAGCGACGGCGCCGACGCAAGCGGCTCGGCCTGCGCCGAATGGCAGTGGCGGCGACCCGTCTGCGCGGCGTCAGCCAGCGTCCGGTGGCGCAAGGGCCGCGGAGGCGCTGGCGGTGCGGATCCGCAGAAGAAGCGGCGGCGAGCGGCGCAAGGTGGCGGCGGCCGGATGGTAGCGGCGGCCGCCGGCCATTGCGGCGTCTCAAGCGGCGACCGTATGGCGGCGACGCAAAGCGGCCTGTGCGGGCGGCGCAGCGGTAGCGGCTGTGTTGGCGAGCGGGGCTGGTGCGGAGGCGTGGTCCAGCGGCGTGGCCCTGGTGGATTCAAGCGGTGTCGGCAGCCCTCCGAAGGGCGGCAGTGGCCGTTCGAGCAAGGCGGCTGCGCTCCGTGCTGCGGCGGCGGCGGAGGCCAAAAAGCAGCGGCGAAGGCAGCAGCGGCGGCGACGCAAGGCGGTAGCTCGTCCCGAATCGGCTCCGGATCGACACCGAGCAGGGATTTTTTTTGGATCTACTGCCTCGGTTTGTCTTGCTATGGATGAAACGCCGGAGGGAACAACACAGCCGCTGTTTGGAGGTGCCGCGGCCGATGTGAGCACGCGACCTCTGTTGCTGCACTAGATGCTTTGTATGCTTGCGATTATGTGAATTGCCGAAGAACAGCAACGGCGGCAAAGGAACCAGGGGAGGTGCCGCTCCCAAGCTGATGAACCCTAAAGATGATCGCGGCAGGGAGGGAGAATAGAGTAGACGTTCAACAAGAAACCCTAAGACTTGACCAATCTAGACAGGAAACCAGCACAAAGACTCGATGATGCAATGACAATTCAACAACGCAAACTAAAAAGAAAAAAATGTAAAGGCATAAATTGGCTTGGACGATAAGAACTAACCCTAAATTTTTTTTTTGGCTTTGGACTGTAGGGAAAAAAATTCTCACCAATGAACTGTAGCTTTGATACCACCTGATGAACCTGAAGGTCCGATTGTTGGCCCGATCTTTCGATGAGAACGATAAGTTCGTAGGCGTCGCTCAACTCTCACGATCCTGGCTACGAACACGCAATGCTCGAAACCACGCAATCGCTGAACTGCTCGACAAGTCGTTATCAACCGTGCACGAATACCCGGTTGACCTGACCACGAAGGTCGATTCCTGCATACACTGTAGAAGCACGCAAGAACAAGATCAAGCAATCTGAAATTGCAAATAGGAATTGAAATATTTGAATTGAGTTGGGATTCTGAATAATGATCTTAATTGGGTGGTCTAGCCGACACACGCAAAAGATTCAAGTTGCAACGAAGGCAAACTAAACATAAACAAAATCCATCGAAACTAGAGGGGTGCGGCCTTCTTTTGATGATTGCGATCAGTCCAGAAAGAATTTGACGATAAGGCTGGATCCGTTGGAAAGAGGATGAAATAAGCTTTTAATCAAGTACTTGTGGGCCTCCAACGGACTCCGTATGTGAATGTTATGCCTGTTTTAAGTTGGTGTTGTCATGCTGATTCCGGAGGCCTGGACTTGTTGTAGTAGTTGCGGTACCCCCCTTGCCTTCGTTCCTGAGTAGAATAACATCACCAGACTTAGGTAGCAATCCATCCTCAATGGAACAACTGTAAACTCCTAGAAATGAAGTTACCTGATAATTCAGTTGGCGAGCACGCGCTCTAGTAATTGGTCCTTGCAAATCAAGTTGAAGAGTAGAAGCAGTAGGGATGGTTGTATCAGTGGAAGGGATGTCCTCATCAACGAGCCTGAAAAAGGACAGTGTGGATGATGTCATTGATAGTGCAAAGTGCACGTTCTGCTTTCCTGTTCTGTTGGGAGGTATAGGGACGAGAGAGACGCAACACAATACCATGGTGACGAAAGAACTCGAGGAAAAGGGACTTAACAAATTCCTTTCCATTGTCAGTTTCAACAGATAGGATGGGTCATTGAAATTGCTTGCAAATGTAGGTGTGGAAGGAGGTGAGAGTATCATGAGTCTCAGATTTCTTTCTCAGGGGAAAATCCCAACAAAAGTGGGAGAAATCATCAATAATGACTAAGTAATATTGAAAACTAGAATTGCTCAATACTGGTGATGTCCACAAATAATAGTGAATTAATTGAAAAGGAGAAGTGGAACTAGAAAACGAAGATAGACATGCTTGCCTAGGTCGACATGGATAACAAATGAGTCGGTTTGTTTTATTATAGGTAATGGAAGGTAAATTTTGTAGAGAAGCCGTGGCGTCCCAGTCGGGATGGCCCAAGCGATGGTGCTAGAGGCCAGGTAGTTGGAGATGTGGCCGATAAGAAGGCATGAGGGGATGACACGGGTGTGGTTGGGAAGATTGTGTAGAGGCCAGCCTGGCTATTGCATCCAAGAATCACGGTCTTTTTGTGTAGGTCCTTAATAGAAAAACCAAGAGAATCAAATTTGATTGAACAAGAATTGTCATAGATGAATTTGCGAACTAAAATATGGCTTTTAATCAAGAAAGGAACAACGAGGACGTCAGTGAGTTTGAAGGGAACCGAAGAAGTTGAGAGGTGGGTATTACCCATGCAAGATATCAGAATAGTGGAACCGTTGCCGACAGTGACACGGGAGGTAGAGGGAAGGGCGATAGGGTGGGAAATTATACCATCGTCGGACGTCATGTGGGGTGTGGCTCCCCGAGTCCATGATCCAACCTCCTAGTGCTTGGAGAGAGAGAGAGATTGTTCATGGTGGCGACGAGGCCGATAGAGTCCCGGGTTGGTGGTGCGTGCGTCGAAGGTGCAATGGTAGGGGACGTCATAGTGTACGCTTGTGGAAGGGAGGATGTACATAGTCTGAGAATGCTGGCATCAGTAGACAGATGCTACATGGGGGGCCACTGCTGGCCTTGGTGAAGAATCTAGACCCACCATTATGTGTTAATAGAATATTTTGGTAATTAATGACAATCATCATGTGAATTAATATTTTCTATGAGTTGGTGAAACAGGCTGAGTCCCATGATGATAAAGTCTTAGAATATCATCATGTGTTGATGAGCATCAAGACAAGATTACAAAGTGAAGAAGATCATCATGTGTTGATAATATTCAAGTTAAGATCATAGACTTGGAGTGGAGATGTTTGTCATTAAGTGATCACTCCAAGATGAATGCTTAAGGCAAAGGTATGACTAGTATAGGCTAAAGATTTTGTTTCTTAGTCATTTTATCGGTCTCGGTCTTTGGTGTGGAGACCGGATTGCTAGTATAGGTTGTCGTACTATTAAGAGAGGTCATGACTAGTAGCTTGAGTGTGTCATGTGCTATCAGTGCTTGCTCTAGCTCTCTTTGGCATGTTGCC
This sequence comes from Ampelocalamus luodianensis, assembly GCA_036346255.1. Lineage (NCBI taxonomy): Eukaryota > Viridiplantae > Streptophyta > Magnoliopsida > Poales > Poaceae > Ampelocalamus > Ampelocalamus luodianensis. The sequence goes on from CM070618.1 coordinate 24,768,905, forward strand.
AATATTTGCGAATGCGTTTTACAAGCAGTTGAGACTCATGCATAATCTTTGTAGCATGTGACTTTAGTTTGCCAATGTGTTTTGCAAATAGTTTAAGTCCATGTACCTAATTCCTTCTGGCATGATTCTAAAAGTTGACGAATGTGTTTTGCAACTAATTGAGAATCGTGTTTTCATCCGTTAGTTGCATCGCGCATTATTAGGCAAATGTGTTTTGCAAATTGAGTTGAAGCGAGATGAAAAATCTCTTTTTCTATTTTTCCATGTCTTTGGTAGTCTTACTGGCCCTTGAGGGGTTTGATCAGGCTAAGTGCTGGTCCAACCTTCCAGCAGTCTAACCGCCCATGTTAATCGGTCTGACCGCCATGTGTTGGCTAGTCTGACCGGGCCCACGGTCAATATGCCCTGGTTAGCTTTTTCCAAAGAGGGGTGTTTCTCCTCTTAGCTTGGCTCCTCTGTGGAGTGGTCTGACCGTCCCTTGGTGGTTTGACCAATTTGGTCTGGTTTGACCGGCCATTGTGAGGGAGGTCAGTCCGGCTAGGTGTCCAACGGCTAGTTTTTATAGCCATTGGAGCTAGGGCTGTCTAACCGGCAATTGGTTGGCGGTCAGACCGGGTTTCCCTTTTTTTTTTCTGTAGATTCTCCTCCAACGGATAGTTTTCTTGTGTGGGTGTACAAATACCCCTTGTGACCGGTTGTGAGAAAGTGCTGGTGCCATTTTCGTTCCCCTCGAGCAAAGAGCAAGTCCTCTCCTCTCTTTTGTGCATGTGTTGCACTTAGTGAACTAAGAGAGTAAAATCCTAGTGCATGTGTTGCATTAGGTGTTAGATTTAGTATCCATTGAGCTTAGACACTTGATTTGTTCAAGTGAGCATCTCCGACTTGTTACTCTTGGTGTTTGCCGACACCTAGACGGCTTGGAGGAGTTGCACCGGTGATCTTCTCAAAGAAGTTTGTGAGGAAACCTAGGAGGTTGTGAGTGGCTTGGTGCTCGCCATCTCTGGAGTGCAGGAAGAGCAACCCCAGGTGGATTCGAGGCGTAAGCTTAATTTGTAGAGCCGGTTCAATTCGTTTGAGCTTACCTCAACGTGGACTAGGGGAAACCGGCAAGTTTCTGATCACCACAGGAAAAAGATCAATTGTTCTTGTGGTTTGCTTTCTTGAGCTTTACTTTCTTGCAATTTACATTTGTAGAATTAAATTGCTTGTTTGTCTCCTTATAATTGCATTCCTTTCTTTAGACTTAGATTGTTGGTGCACATAGTGAGACTAGTTATTTTAGGTTTTAAATTGTGTAAAACCGATTTGATTTATAATTCCGCATAAAACTCGGTTTTGACCAAAAGAATTTTTAAAACCGCCTATTCACCCCTGTCTAGTCAGCCTCCTCGATCTTACACCTGGCCCGGCGCAGCCCATGGATTGAAGTAGACCCACAGTCCTTGCGGAGTGGGCGCCGGCCGTGGTGGGGTTGCCGCACGTTCACCTCCATTCTTGCCCTTATAACGTCCTTTGTTGCGGCCAGAGGAGTTGGCGTCGTTCCAATCATCGTGACACGAGGAGTTGTTGCATGACGACTGGGCGGTGGCCAAACCGGTGGTGGTGGTGAGGGTAGTACCGACGACAATCTTGGAAGTATTGTCGTTGCACATCTCCTGGAGTAGCAGGGAGGAGCGAGCATTTGTGAACGTCAGGAATGGTGCCTACATGGAGAGGATGGTGGCAACGTTGGGGAAGCGCTTGTTGAGACAGCGCAACATGTTGAGAATAAGTCATCGATCGGAGACGGGCTGTCCGGTGTTACAGAGGGAATCCGTGAGAGTTTTCTGACACTGGCAGTAGGAGGTGATGGAGAGATCGCCCTGGACTAGTGTGGTGAACTCGACCTCAAGGTAGGGAGCCCGTGCTTCCATGTTGTCACGGAAAATATCTTCGAAGTGTGTCCATAGGTCATGGGTAGACTAGTCGGGCTCTGTGATGACGTCCAAGATGTCATCGGAGATAGAGCCATACAACCATGTGAGAACCATGAAGTCACGTTGAACCCAATCAAGTTCATTGGGCTGAGCTTCAGTGTCGTCAACATGAGGAAGTAGTCGGAACTTGCCGACCATGGCAAGGAAGAAGGTCTGCCACTTTGTGTAGTTCAATGTCTTCATATCGAGACTCACAAAAATGTGTGCTAGACACATTGGTAGCTTGGGAGGTGGAAGCGATGGCCGGCACTACCGAGGAGGCCATGAGGGAGGCAAAGGTTGAGTTGAGGACACCAGTGGCGGGGTGCTCACCTGCAGGTGCATGGGATCCGGTTGCAAAATGCTCACCAACGGGGGCTGTCATGATGGATTTTTTTTTAAAATAATCTATTTTTTTATTATAAATTATCAATTTATTATTGCAAATTTTTTAACAGGAAAATACTAGTGTCGCCCGACGGTTGGCATGGCGGATCCGATAGCCTAATGGTTGGGCGATAGGATTCAGTCGCCCAACCGCTCGTCAATCATGCGGCCGAAACGGGCGGCAATAATGGCAGTCGCCCAACAGTTGGGCGATAACTCCAGTCACCGAACCGTTGAGCGACAGGAAAGGGCAGTCGCCTAACCGTACGACGACTGCCCTTGGCTATATAAAACTACGCGCGGTCCCCCCGCCGAGCCAGAGCGACAGTTTTCTTCAGGCTGCGCGCGTGAGGAGGAGAAAAGGAAAGAAAGAGGGAGAAAGAGGGAGGGATAAAGAGGGAGAAAGGGAGGGAGAGAGGGAGAAAGAGGGAGAAAGAGGGGAGGGAGAGAGAGGGAGAAGAAGGAGACTTCGTTTGTGAGGTAAGTTTTTTTATTTTGTAATGTATATTTTTTAGTAAGTAATTAGTTTATGTAATTGAAATAGTAGTATAAGTAGTATCTGTAAGAGATTTTAGTTAGAGAAGAAAATAGAAAATCAGAACGTAGTGAATTTCTATGTAAATAGTAACGATAGAAAAATAGTTTATGTAGTTAAAAATAGTAGTATAAGTAGCACCTGTAGGAAATGCAAGTGGGAGAAAAAAAATTAGAAAATCAAAACGTAGTTAATTTGTATGTAAATAGCAGCGATTAAAAAATAGTTTATGTAGTTAAAAATAGTGGTATAAGTAACACCTGTAGGAAATTAAAGTTAGAGGAATAAATTAGAAAATCGAAATGTTATTCATTTGTATGTAAGTAGCAACGATAGAAAACTTTAGTTAGAGAAAAAAAAGCCCGTAAGGAAGTATAAGTGATGTTTATGAGAAGTATTGAAGTTGTGTTGGTGCATGCGTGATGGACTATTATTGGATAAATAATGCGTGACCGAGCGCATGAGGATGATGAATTATTTGTATGAACAAATCAGTAGAGGTTAATTAGTATGAACAAATTAGTAGATGTTAATTAGCTCTGTAGAAGACTAGAACGCCACTTGTAGCATTTCGGATTGGAAGTTAGCGTCAGAATCAGATAATGCCTACTATGAAATAGCTCGGTTTTTAGGTTGAATCCAAATATTGTACTGCACGTTCATTGTGGCCTCTGCCTTAGGGAATGAATGACGTCTTGATCATGATGTAGTGTAGTTGTTAACAATAGACGAAGGGCCTTACAAATGTAAAATACAATGTAGCAGTGCTTGCATGTCGTGCGTTGCGATCTGACTAGTTGCAATATTGAAAATATTTGCAGGCAAACAATAAGTCATGCCTGTACCCACTACATTGAAAGTGCATTACGGTGTTGGCACCGTTCGTGAAGGTCCGTGCGGTGTTGACTTGAGCAGTTTTTCTCAAGCCACTCTGGTACACCCAGACGGCGAGAATACACAAATCGCAGATGTGATGCACTGGCTCACCCGTAGCTTCTCCTTGGAACCTGAGCTGTGCAGCGTCTTCATACAAGGGCTTTGGATTCGGTCTCCCACGGATATCAGATGGGAGTTGAGAACACTGATGCACACGGCTGTGTCTAAAGGCTTTATAGAAGGCTGTCGCCGCCGTGGATATGAGTGTGTAGTGCTTGTGCAACCATGCCCAAAAGAAGCTGTGCAGGGACCCATTGTCGGATATCATCCTGCTGGTGGGAGCAGCTCGGGTGCTCAGCATGTTGGTGAAGAAGAGGAGCTGGAGGGCGGCGTTACGAAGGGTTCGGAGGATGTTGCTTGTGATGAGCCCGACACGGTAGATACAGAAGACGAAGATCGGTCATCGCATGGTGAGCCTACAGGACAGGCTGATGAAGGAGAGCATAGGGAGTACATATTGCGTTAAATGGATAGCGATGACCGGACGGCCTTGGCTGAAGAGGAAGCTCTACAGGAGGACGACGAGGACAGTTCCGATGAGGACGGAGCTCCCATCCCCCAGGAATGGAATAGATTTGACGTTGAGGGTGTAACTACGCATGACGAGCACGAATCGCCGTGGGAGTACCATGCTACCGAGGTTTGGTTGCACTCAATGTTTGCTGATAAGACATCCTTGCAGGATGCCATTAAGCTGTGGGCTATGTCCATGCAGCGGATATTTTGGGTCATCAAATCTAGCCAGGAGCAGTACACTGTGAAGTGCGAGCAAGCTGGTTGTCCTTGGCAAGTGCACGCACATAGATCGAAGTATGAGACTCACTGGATTGTCTCGAAGGTTGAGGCGCACTCCTGCATGCTCAGCAGTATTTTGTCCAGACATCGCAACCTAACGTCGACCTTCATAGTCAATACGCATCGTGTTTTTTTTAATTAACTAACAATATTTTACTATAGAGGTCCAATTCCCTATGATGGAGGGTCATCTCCAGGCTTCGCCGAAGCCCACGACTTCTTGGTGGACGACGACCGACACACTCGGCCACACCGCCGAGGTTCTCTCCGGTCACTCGACAAAGGCGCCAGGTGCCGAGCGTAATCCGTGACGACGTTAGTTATGAAGAATTTACATCCTTGTTACGATTTTCACTATATGGTGCACTTACATCATGAAATCGCAGGACATGGACGACTTCGACATACCAGCCTGACATGGAAAGTCTCGTGACAAAGGCAAGGGAAAGGCTCATGCGGTGAGCCCACGCCCACAACGTATCGCGATCGCCAGGCGTAATCCGTATCGACGACGTGAGTTATGAAGAATTTACATCATTCTTACGATTTTCACTATACGATGCACTTACATCATGAAATCGCAGGACATAGACGACTTTGACATACCAGTTCGACATGGAAAGTCCCACGACAAGGGCAAGGGAAAGGCTCATGTGGCTGAGCCCGGCCGCCACAGCGTATGCGGTCGCCCAAGCGTAATACGTATCGACGACGTGAGTTATGAAGAATTTACATCATTCTTACGATTTTCACTATACGGTGCACTTACATCATGGAATCGCAGGACATGGACGACTTCGATATACCAGCCCGACGTGGACAGTCCCGTGACAAGGGGAAGGGGAAGGCCGAGCTACATGTAAGGGAAAATGGCACCGATCCACACAGTAGATCAGGTCATTACGTAGTAGTCCCCCGTCCTACCCCCCATGTTTTTCACTATCCCTAAAGTCATGTATACTTATATGGTCCGGATGCTTGTGTCGCACTGTACCGTAGTAGTAGTGAGGATGACTAAAGCAATTAGCCGAACCATCATGACATGTGCTTCTGTCTGCGGACTCTAATGTAGTTCTTGTTCCATGAGGCTTGTAAGTCCGCCTCTTCTAGTCGAATCCCAGAAAAAACCTTTCGCACCGACATCGAATCCTCGTTCGCTTCGCTACAAATACCGAAATTCTGTTGAAGTCTTCTTAGTCCTTACTATTATGAACTTACAGTCAGAAATCAATCGTGCTTCAAAATTCCCTATTTCTCATCACTACTGTAATGTTCTGAACAGATAAAATTATGAAAAATTTACACAAGTAGGTACACGGTGTCAGCAGGCTACATAAAAAATTTCATAATTTTTTAAACTATTTTGCTACATTTTAAAATTCCTTTCAATTTCAGACTCTAACTAATTATCTAATTAACCTAAACTAAACTAACCTGACCTAATTACTAACCCTAACCGTATGGGCACTATTGCGAGGGAGCGGGGTGACAACGCTCCACCGCAATAGTGCTGGGCACCGCAATAGTGTCGGGCACTATTGCCGTGCCGCGGGGTGACAACGCTCCACGACAATAGTGCCGGGCGCTGAGGTGGCGCGGCCGGGGCCGGGGCGAGGTGGTGGGGCTAGCGCTGGCGCGCAGTGGCAACGCGCCTGGGGTGAGGTGTCGGGACGGCAGCGCGTATCGGCCATTTTTGTAAATACGCGTGGCGGGTGGTCAGAAGTGCAAATACGGTTTGCAAACTGGACGTATCGGCCAAAAATTCCGAATATCACTTACCTTTTTACTACTCATTAATT